>JASDQU010100398.1:496884-556656 GCA_032191745.1 Picea mariana
TCCAAGGGAGTTCCACCGATGCCTCTGCATCCTCAAGGTCCGAAACCCTGCACACTCAATGAAACTGAGTCAATAGCACCTGTATATAGCAATAGTAAAACATCCTGTCATCAATCATGACGCATCATCATCAAGGTTAAGTGGTTCATCATCATAAGAATCCAGATCACTTGCGAGCAAGTGTCCTCAAAGAATAAGTTTTGTCAGTGCGCCAGAGCGGGATGTTACAGGTTTTGGACCGCAAGATTGATGAAGGTAATTGGACATGAAGGACAATGAACATGCAGATACAACGCCCATGAATGGATAATATACATCATGTTGTTTTCGGTGGTATGTGGCACGTCACGTGGATCCTCATGGTTGAGGAGAAATGAATTTTTTTAAATGACAAAGTGAATTGAAGAAGGAAGTACATGTAGGCCCTGAAGATAATTAAAGAAAATAATTACAAAATAAGAAAGTGTCAGGTCGGCCCTAATGTTAAAAGGAAGTGACATAAATGGTATAAATAAATATCATTATACATTCATTTGATGTACAAGTCAAATTTAAGAGGAAATCAGAAGTAAAGAAGGTCGGATTTCAAGGGAGGATGAAGTCTTTTGGTGATGTGTTTTAAGGTATGTTATTTTCAGGTCATCTTACCATTTTCACTATAAAATTTTTTATAGAATGATTCAGATGGTGAAATTTCTATGGTATTGAGAAGACATATGAAGGTACTTGTGGTAAAATTTTCAGCTCTTGATTCGCTATAATTGTGGAGATACACTCTGTGGAAGATAGGGTTTTTGACTAGTCCTAAAGCTAGTCAGTAAACATGTGTTCCAGGTAAAAAAATCATAACTTATTCATAGAGAATCCAAATGAAGTGGGACAACTTGAATTGGAAATAGTACGGACTTTAGTTTCTTTTTTTCGAGTTTCAAAATCTTATGTTAAATATTGAGCGCAGGGCATTCTGTACAAGTTCAGTCTCCTGAATAAACCAAAATTGAACAAGGTCTACCATTCTCTCTATAACTTCTTTTTGGGGAGGATTCAAGGAGTGAAACTTGGAGAAGTTTCAAAGAGTACATTGAATAATATTATCTATAGGATCATAGTATTCCAAGAATTGAAGAAATGTAGAAATTGAATAAGTCTTAGGAAGCATTATCAGGTTCTATGTGATGGTTGATTGATGGTGATGGTTTAATGTAAAGTTTTATTATATATCATATATTCTTGGGTGGAAGGAAGGGGCAAGGATGGAGAGTTAAACCATCTCTTGATATTCGAGGATTGTATCTTCCTATTGGAGGTTTATCCCTCCCTTTACATTTGGAAGCTGTAGCTACCTTTGGAAGCCATTACTTCCCTTGAACAATAACTATTGATTATTTCTCATATATTGTGCATGGTGTATTGTGGTGTATTGGTGTAACTCTTATACTACTATTCATTGCTCATTGGATATAATTGAATGGTTTAAGTATAAGTTGAAAAATGTTTTAAATTGCACTTGATACTGATTTACCTCCCTCTCAATATCAACATGATGCACCTCTTCTCCCAAGAATGTGCCCCTCCACAAGCTTGTGCGCCCCTCCTTAGATGTATGCGCCCTCCTCTAAGGTGTAGCCCATACTCCATGGTGGACTAGTGCCAAGCTATATCTCCTCCCAAACTCTTTATCTCATGCACCTTCTCCTCCTCAATATATGCGCCCAAGAGCTCTCCTCCTCCTCTCCTCTCAAGTGAAGAATGAATCTCATATTTTCCCTATTCCCTCCTTTAGCCTATCTTTGTCCAAACCCTAAAATATCAATGGCCTAGGTCAAATATAGCCATGTCTAATCAATGGGTGAGATTTAATCCTAAAATCTCACTTAGGAAACCCACTTTCCTTAGTTTTCCTGATGTCCTTTAACTCACCCACAAAGTGAATTAAATGTCACTTTAATGACTTAAGTGACATATTTCACTTTTGACTTAAACTCCTAAGTCAAAGTGAAATTAGAACATAAAGTAAAGTAATGAGGGTAATAGTATCCCCCTTTGTGTTTAGATATTCACAAGCACAAGAGTACCACTTTCCAAGGTACCCAAATCTCAACAATGCGCACATATATCATGTATTTATATTTTTTCTGTGTTCACTTATGGAGTCGACTTGTAAAATTGGCCGGGTTGAACTGAAAAAATATTTCATACTTCCTCATTGCTATGGATTTGGAGGGAGTGTTATATACCATTTGAAATATCTCGAAATAATATTTTAAATCATATATCCTATGCTCCCATTTGAGCTAGGTCTTTAGAGTAAAAATGCATTCAAATATAGGGTATCCAAATTGAGCATTACAAATCCAAAAACAACATTTCCAACAATATCCATATTGCAATCTTTATCTTGGACATCTGTAGTCTCCCCCTATATTTGACATCAATGAAAAGGATATTTCCAAAAATCTCTCCCTTTGTTATTGATGGAAGCCCTTAGTCAATTCTGTAATACTCCCCCTATTTTCATCTCTCCTCGTGTCTTCAATTCTCCCTCTGTTTGCAACTTCTCCCCCTTTGACATCAATGGAAAAGGGTTGTTCCCCATGATATTGTGCTTCCCTTTACTAACGATATGAGATGGATATCACTCCTAGATTCTGTCTGAGATATTCAAATGTGTCTCTAGGAAGGTTTTTGGTAAAAATATTTTCAACCTATTCTTTGGTGGCAATGTATTCCAACTTGACACTTTGCTCGGCTACTTGTTTTCTTAGGAAGTAGTACTTTATGGGAATATGTTTCAACTTTGAGTGCATAACACGATTCTTTGAAATGTTGGTTTCACTTGTGTTGTCGCAGATGATTGACATTGGTTGATCATATTCTACCCTGATATCCTTCAATATCTTCTTCATCTAGAGAAATTTTGTGCAACATGTTGTTTTTGCAATATGTTTAGCTTCTTCTGAGGATAGAGAGATTGAATTTTTCTTCTTTCTCAACCATGATACTAGACAGTTGCCTAGAAGAAATTCTCCTCCACTGGTAATTTTCTTGCCATCAATACTTCCTTCATAATTTGCATCTGTATATATTGTTAGAGTGAAGTCCTTACTTCTTGAATACCACAAGCCAAAGTCCAATATGCCCTTTAGATATCTGAATATTTTTTTTACTGCTTGCACATGTGTCTCGTTTGGTGCAGATTGAAATATTGCAACCAATCCTACTTTTTTCATGGTGTTTTGCCTTGATGCTATCACATATAGTAGGATGCCAATCATTGACCTGTATAATGTTTTATTTTCTTCTTGAGATTCATCATATTTTCTCAACTTACATCCCATGATTATGGGTGTATTGATAGGTGCACAATCTTCCATCCTGAATTTATTTAACATTTCCTTAATATATTTGGTCTGAGAAATGAATATGCTTTTGTTGGATTGAGAAATATGCAACCCTAGAAAGAATGACATTTCTCCAAGAATGAACATCTCAAATTCTTTCTTCATTTCTTCTGCAAACTTTTGGCTCATTCTATTATCATTACTTCCAAATATGATATCATCCACATAAACCAAAATGTTTAACATATTTTCATTGTCTGTTTTGATGAAAATATTGTTGTCTACAACTCCTCTTTTTAAACCTTGTTGTTGTAGGTATTTTCCAAGTCTTGAATACCAAACATTGAGATCTTGATTTAGTCCATAAAGTGATTTCTTATGTCTGCATACATGATTTTTGTTTTCTAACAATTGAAATCCTTCTGGTTGTTCAATATATACTTCTTCTAAATTTCCATTTCTAAAGGTTGACTTGATATCCATTTGATAGACTTTGAATTTCTTGGAACACGCAAATGCCAAAAACATTATGATTGCTTCTAATATTGAAATTGGAGCAAAGGTTTCTTCAAAGTCAATACCCTCAATTTGAGAATACCCTTTACAAACTAATCTTTCTTTATTTCTTACTATTTTTCCATATTCATCCAATTTGTTTTTGAAGACTCATTTGGTGCCAATCACATTGTCTTTTGTTCTGGGAACAAGTTCACATGTCTCATTCTTCTCAATATGATTTAGTTATTCTTTCATAGCATTAACCCAATGATTAACTTCACTAACTTATGCAAAGTTCTTGGGATTTATTTTAGATAGCAAAGACAAGTTCATTCTTCTTCTAGCTTGAACTCATATATCTATATTACCAAGAATTTGATTTTTTGGATTATGCTTTTGAACAAATCTGGATGGTGTCTTTGGATATTGGCATTCTATTTCTTATTTTTTTATTTCTTTTCTTCTTCTTCTTATTCTTCCTTTTCTCGTTCTCTATTGATTGTCTCATTTGGATCTTTATTTGTTTGTGAATTTTATTTTTGAGGTATTGCTTCATCCACTTTTACATCAATACTATCTAAAACCTTGCACAATCTTTTGTTGTAGAATTTGTAGGCCTTGCTTCCAGATGCATAACCAAGAAATATACCTTTATCTATTCTGGAATCAAACTTGCCTAAATTATCTTCATTTCTCTTTATATAACACTTGCTTCCAAATACTTTGAAGTATTTGGTTGTAGTTGATCTATCTTTCCATAATTTATAAGGTGTCTTTTTGTTGTTCACTCTAATTTGTGTTATATTCAAAATGTAGACTGTTGTGCTAACTTCTTCTTGTTGAAATGTTGGCCAATACTGAGAGGTGGGGGGTGAATCAATATTTCTTCTTTTTAACAATACTTGATTATTAATTGCAACAATTGATCAACAAAAATGTACCGAGAACAAAAATTAAATATAAAAATAAAAAAAAATACAAGTTACAATGTGTAGGACACCAATCTCTCTTCTTTTGAGCACTAACTCAAGGAGACACCAATCCCCTATTTTAGAGCACCAACTCTAGGAAACACCAACTCCCTGTTTTCAAGAACCAACATGAGGAAGCACCAAATCCCTTGTTTTCAAGCACCAACTTGAGGAAGCACCAAATCACTTGTTTCGGGCTTCAACCTGTAGAGGACTCCAATCCTCCCTTCCACCCTCACTTCATGTGTATGTTTCAAGTTTCATATACTTTCTTAGACTCTACTTCTATTTTTATCTTCTGAATTAGACCACAGAGACACTCTTCTTTTGTTATAGCTTTTTGTTTATATAATATACCAACATGTATGAAATTGAACCATTGTGTCTCTTTGTATGAACCAATGCACCTCTTCATAAGTTGTTCATCATTAATGGAATATCTGGGTGCTAAAAACTATTTACTGTTGTTGTAACAATTCTTTGAAAAATCCTTGATCCCTAGGTGTTAATTATCTTTAATCATATTTTTAGCCTTTATGAGTCAATATAAGTTATGGATTGACTCTTATTATTTTGGTATTACACTTCCATATTGATCCAATGATCTACGATCAATATTCATTGTCTATATTCGATCCATATAATTTATGATTTCATTGTCTGTCGACCCCAACCATCCAATAACATTTCCTCTATAGTTACTCTGGGCATATTGTATTTGTTGGATCATTGAAGATCAATATGTATGATCTATAAACAAGAGGCTTATAGGCTATCCATCTCACCAACATGTAATTCTATGTTTAAAACAATTTTAACTCTAGATGTTTATGTTATGGGAAATTCTCAACCACTCAAGCCACACGTCGAGTCGGGAAAAACAGAGTCGAGCAATCGAAAGTCAAAATGGGAAAAATGAGTCGGACAAAATGCAAGTTGGTTTCAAGGAAAAATAAGTCGACTAAATTAGAGTCGAAAAATAAAATAGATTCGACCACCCAGAGGTCGAAATGGGAAAACTGAGTCAACCAAAATGCAAGTCGGGTCGAGGTAAAGTAAGTAAACTAAATTCGAGTCGACCAAGAGTCAATAAATGTAAGTCGAAGTTGAAGGCAATGAAAGTTGAAGTCGAAGTTATCGAAGTTGAAGTTGGAGGCAATGCAAGTCGAAGTTATCCAAATTGAAGTCGAAGGCAATGCAACTTGAAGTCAAAGATGTCTAATAAAGAATCTCATAGTAGACCCTTTTACACATTTTATTGAGCACGAGACTTTGATATTTCCCCCTCTTTGACATTTCTTCAACATTTCCTTAATGTATTTGGTATGAGATATGAATATTCCTTTGTCTGATTGTGAAACTTGTAACCCTAGGAAGAATGTCTTTTCACCCAGCATTGACATCTTGAATTCTTTTTGCATTTCTGTAGAAAATTATTTGCTTAGAAGATTTAAATTATTTCCAAAGATGATATCATACACACATACTACAACAACAATCATATAATGATTTTCAATTTTGTTGTAAAGATTGTTGTCAGCAGCTCCTCTTTTGTAACTTTGTTGTTGTATATGATTATCAAGTCTTGAAAACCATGCCCTGGGAGCTTGTTTGAGACCATACAATGCTTTCTTTAATTTGCAGACATAGTCTTTATTTTCTGATAATATATATCCTTCATGTTGTTTTATATAAAATTCTTCCTCTAGATTTCCATTTAAGGATGTTGATTTCATATCCATTAAATATATTTTGAAGTTTTTAAAGCATGCAAATGCCTAAAACATTTTGATAGCTTCTAATCTGGCCACAAGGGAAAATGTTTCCTCAAAGTCAATCCCTTCTACTTGTGCATATCCTTTGCACACTAATCTTGATTTATTCCTTATAATTTGATCATCTTCATTAACTTTATTCTTAAAAATCCACTTGGTCCCTACCACATTTTTTTCTTTTGATCTTGGGACAAGTTCCCAGGTCCGATTCTTCTCTATTTGATCAAGATCTTCATTCATGGCTTTAATTCAATATTCATCTTTATTGGCTTCTGCAAATGTTTTGGGTTCTATTAGGGAGAGAATTGCTTGTTCAGATTCATATGTTAGCCTTCTTCTTGTTTCAACTCCACCACTTTTGTCGCCTATGATTTGACTTTCAAGATTATCTCTTTGTACTCTTGTTTATGGTGCTCTTGATTCTTGTCTTGGTGATGCTTCCTCTTTGTTTTATTCTTCACTTTTTTATTCTTCTTCTTGTATTTCTTCAGTTTCTTCATAATCACCATCATCTCTTCTTCTTTCATCATCTTGTGAATTGTCTTGAGATTTGATTCTTCTTGATGTTATATCATCCACCTTTACATTTTCACTTTCGACAATTTTGTGCAATCTTAGATTGTAGCATCTATAGGCCTTTTTATTGGATGAGTAACCAAGAAATATGCCTTCATATGATCTGGAATCAATTTTCCTAGAGTATCATCATCTCTTTTTATATAGAATTTTCTCCCAAAGACTCTGAAGTGTTTGATTGATGTTGGTATGCCAAACCATAACTCATATGGTGTCTTGTCATGGTTAAATATAAGCTGAGCTCTGTTAAGGATGTATACTACTATATATATTGCTTCTCTCCAATGGATATCTGTAAGTTTGGGTTCATTTAACATAAGCTTTGGATGCTTCTTAGACAAATTTTTTTTTCCTTTCAACAACTCCATTTTATTGAGGAGTTCTTGGAGCTGAAAAATGTCTTTTAATTCCATGAGTTTCACAAAAGTTATTGAACTCATCTAAGGTAAATTCCCCTCCATTGTCTAATCTTAAGCACTTGATTTTGAGATCGGTCTCATTTTCAACATGTGATTTGAAAGCCTTGAATTTTTTTGAAAGATTATGATTTTTCTTTTGTATAGTCATCTATGAATAAAATGAAGTAATGTTCACCTTGCATGCTTTTAGTTCTTTTTAGTCCACAGAGGTCAGTGTGAACAAGTTCCAATGGTTTTGATGTAGAGTATTCTTTTGTCTTGAATCTTATTCTTGTCTTCTTTCCATGTTGGAAATGCCTACAAATAGGGTTTGAAGGTTTAATAATCTTTGACATATTTCTCACAACTTCCTTTTTATTGATTTTTATCAAATTTTCAAAACTTGTATGTCCCATTCTTTTGTGTCATAGCCAACTTTCATATATTTGGCTCATGCAACATTTTTTCTCCATCTTCTATGTTTAAGATAGAAACATTGCTTGGGGTTCTTAGTGCAACAACCACTAATTTTCCCAAGTCTTCTTTTCTAATTCACATTTTTGAGAGTCAAATATACGTATGTATCCTTGATCACATGTTTAGCTCACACTAAGGAGATTAGGATTCAAATTTTCAACCAATAGCACATTTTTTACTTTATCTTTATTATTTCCTAGACTGGATATGCCCTTTCCAAGTATATTGGCGGAGACATTATCTCCAAATGTAACGCTTCCTTTTTCTTTCCTTTTCAGACTGAGGGATTTGTCTTGATCTCCAATCATATGCTTTGAACATCCATTGTCAATATACCATTGAATCCTTCTATCTTTAACATATAAGGATACCTTACACTCTGTTTCTTTTTCTTCTATTTGTTTTTCTTTACATGTCTTCTTATGCTCATCTTCTTGAATTTTGAAAGTTTTTATGGAATGCTTTGGTAGTCTATGGTTACTAGCTTTATGACCATAATTATTTCATTTGTTGTCACTATCAACCAGCTGGCATCTAATAATCACCATCCTAATTCGACATTAGTTCAGGATTCTCCTTTATATGTTCCTAGTGTTCATGTAGACTCTACCCCACCATAGGTTAATTATGTGGTGTCTTATCCTCGATGCTCAATTGCTTTTGAGCAGGAACCTCTGCAATCATGTTTTCCTTCTCGAGACTTGGTCTCAAAAATTGATCCATTGGTTTATCCAATGGGGGCATGGGAGCCCTTGCTTCCCCCTCTTGGTCCAAGTGATCTTGAGTCTCCTTCTGAGTCTGATCTCATTGTTTGTAGATCCTCAAGCCCTCATGCTTGTGATTCTTCGTTGATAGAATCTACCAGTCCTAGCCATAGCCTCCATCGTCATATGGAATATGGTCAGTTTACTTCACCCTTTGGGACTGTCGACCCTCGTTTGCGTGATTTCACGGATATTCAATTGCCTTTTGATGAGGCTATCCTTGAAGCCATGACTACAGTTTCTATACCGTGGGAGGACTTACACCGTGGTTTGTGTTTTCTTCCCTTTTGGAAGACTTTCCAAGTTGAATATCGAATAAACTCTTGGTCTGAGCCTAGCAGTGGGCTATACTTGAACTAGTTTCATACATGAGTCATAGCCCCCTAGAGTCTTCTTTAAGCCCTAGACTCTCTAAACATGAAAAGATTGTCGAGAGATCTTTTTGTCCTTCACGCTCACCAAACTAAAACTTGAAAGCACGTCTGTCCGACGGTAGTTTACCCCTTTTTCGGTCCGGATGGTCAATTTTTACGAATAAAGGTACGCTCTAGGAACTTCAGTTCGCTAGACAAGTATTCTCAGGTATGAGTTTAACCCTTTTTCAGGCCTGAGGGACTAAATTTACGAAAAAGGAACCCCCATGGAGTCCATAGTTAAGCTCTTTTCAGACTCCCTAAAAGTGAAAAGATCATTGAGTGAGCTTCTTTCTTCACACTCGTTAAACAGTCCAAAAGAACATCCATTATGGAGTCCATAGTTAAGCTCTTTTCAGACTCCTTAAAATTGAAAATATCATCGAGTGACCTTGGTCTTTCACACTTGTTAATTGGTTCAGAAAAACATCTACTGGCATGAGTTTGCCCCTTTTTCCGGCCTGTAGATTAAGGAGGAAAAAGGTACACCTCAGGAGATTCATCTCGCAGGGAGATTTTTCCTTAGTAAATTTCACCTTTTTTGGGCTAAGGAGACTAAATCTAGAAAAAGGCAGTGAGTCCATAGTTAAGCTCTTTTCAGACTCCTTAAAATTGAAAAGATTGTTGAGTGGTCTTATCTGTGTCACACTCGTTAAAATGGTTTTGAATAGACGTCTTTTCGGTGCTAATTTATCCCTTTTTCAAACCGACTAGACTATCTTCGAAAAAGGTACCCCAATGGAGTCTTCTTTTGCGCTTTTTCAGAGTCTCTAAAAATGAAAAACCACCAAGATTACCTTCTCTGGGCTCATTTAAAATTGCATTGAAGGACGTTATCATTGTGTCTTGTTAATCACATTTGCATTCTTGTGTCTTTGGCCTAATGTCGGCTCCATGTGGCTCTCAACTGAACCTTTGAAGCATGCCTTATACGCAAGCCTTGGAGCACTTTGCCTCTGCATCTTGACACCTTGACCCATGGAGGAATTTTCCCGAGTGTCCTTTTCCTGCACATGTCTCCTTGCTCTCAGCATCAGTGTGTTCCTTGTGCTTGGAACTAGTATTTTTGCGACACTCGTTCCTCCTTTGTAACGTAGCATTCTTTTATTCTTTTTCAAGCTTTCAAAATATTTAAAAAGACAAAAAATTCAAATATACCCCAAAAAGAGGATGGAAAAGTATTTTCTTTTTATGGTAGCACAATGAGTCACCCTTGGACAAAGCACATCCTTTTGTTTGTTCATCAAGCTCTAGGATTTAATATGACCTTAGGAAGCTGTTTTCGTAACATAGAGTTGTTTCCTCCTCTGTTTGGTTATTCTTCCAAACATATGGAGAGTTTGTGTTGCTTCCTGCATCGTGAACTTATGTCAATGTCATGCTGCCTGAGTCTCATCATTCATCATGCTATTGTCCAAGGGAAGTTTTACCCAACTTGAGTCATCCATTCTGCAATTTGTCTCTTGTCCCTTTGTTCAAAATCAATGAAGTTCTTTGCCTGATCACTAAGATCCTCTTGTCTGTTCCCCGACAAGTCGTCGAAGACCTCTGGGTAGTGGAGATGTACACTCACATTACACTCCTCCCCGAGTTTTGAAGATCTTGAAGTTGTTGCTCGAGCTCTAAAGGCCTCATCTCCAACCATCAGGCGTCATTAGCTTCTTGAAGATGGATATTATTCATGTATATCTTTTGATTTTGAGATGTAGGTCTGTTGTGTACTGCTCGCGGCTACACTTTATATAGTTATATGACATGGATCTGAAGTGTATTTGATTGGAAACCATGATTTATTTCATCCCTAGCATGGGTATGCCCAGTTCGGTGAGACAATTGTTATTTTGCAGATGGCACCTCCCAAACTCTGGTCCCGGGCTCACTCGCTTCGTACGTTGGTAAATATTTGTAATGTATTTCTTCCATCAGATGCTCTTCTGACCTCACACATTAGGGGGCGTCTGTTATAACCTTGATTTGCACCAGACATGCATATCTAGCAACATGCCATCTTACTTACTATTTTTTCCAAGCCAATACTAAATAACTCTTCTTAAAAACCAAATTTTTGAATATGTACGTGTCCTGCACCACTATTGCCTGTGTATGTACACTAGCTGCATCACTACTGCCCACGTACGTATGCTAGCTTCACCATTACAACCCGTGTATACCCATAAAAGTTGCAAAAAATAAAAAGTTGCAAGGGAATACAGGCTTTTGGGTAGTTTCCTAACCAATTGATTGTCCATAGCCCGTCACCCAACCGAATAACTATCTTTTTGGCATATAAAAGAAGGTGTGGATGACTACATCGGCGTGACCACTTTCTCAACCAATGGAGGAATAGGCTGCGAGACTACATGGTCTAAAGGCACCTCACCCCCCAAAAGAGAAGTGGGATCAGTCGATGACTGCATCAGCATGACCACTCTCTCAAACAATGGTTGAATAAACTACGAGACTACATGGTCTAAAGGCACCTCATCCCCCAAAAGAGGAGTGGGATCAGTCGATGACTGCATCGACATGACCACTTTCTCAACCAATGGCTGAATAGACTACGAGAAAACCTCAGAAGACTTAGAATCAGAAGAGCTTGTAGACAGGGACCACAATCTTTGTACCTCTGGAATGCCAGGGCACAGATGAGTAAGGTGATCTCCCTTACAAATATTACAAGGGAACTTAGGCTTACATCCTATCCATCTAGGTTTCTCAACAGAATCAATGCCCTAGCATGACTGGCAGTGGTTGGTTGCACATCTCCAACGCGACTTTCAGAGGTTGGCGATTGTCGATAACATGACTCGCAGAGGCTACAGACCTATTACCAATATGACTAGCAGTGACTGGACTTTTTCCCCCATAATGACTTGCAGAGGGTGGGTGATTTCCCCCAGCATGACCTGTAGAGGTTGGGTGATGGTCTTCAACATGACTAGCAGAGGTTGTCGACCTATCTCCAACATGACTCACAGAGTTTGGTGATTTATTCTTCCTATTCTTCCTCTTTCTACTTCGTTTAGACTTCCGGTTACTAGTAATTGTACTTTCACCAGAGGCGGGATAAGGAGGAGGAGAACACTTTGCTGACGATGGAACATCAACATGGTGCCCATGACATAAAGTGCTTAACTAAGAAGTGTCAAGATCATTCAGGACATTTGGAATGGTGCCCAACCAAACCGGTAGTCCCACATTCAACCCAGGAATGTACAAAGTGGCCATCAAAGGGACACCAATGTTTCTGAAGAAAGGAAAATCACAAGAATCCCCTTGTGAAGGGGTTCCTTGGTAGGTATTGTCGAGAACTTTAGCCATGAAGATATTATGCACAGGTTCTCCCCTTGTGGGATCGTTCAAGTCTGTAAAAGTCTCACACAGTGACTCTGAAGAACCAATGTTATCAAAACAACACCTATATAGAGGTGGCTCCACGTTTCTAAGTGGAAGACCGAAAAGTACTCACGACCGACGGAACGGACGGTCTACCACCCTAGGTCAGAGACCCAAAGAAATGACTGACTAACTCACTATGGAAAACTAGGGATCACATAGCACACACTAGAAAAACTCCTAAAGAAAAATCAATCAAACCACTATCTAGTAGGAAGAACAGTTACGCCAACCAACACTAGAGCAACTTACCGGTGCAAGTGCAACTCGAACACGGAAGCACCCTCTGGGTATACTCTGCAAAGTGTGGCCCGACATCTACCCTAGGTACCGCGGTATACCCCCGCAGTCACCTTTGTAAGTTTCTAAAATAAAGGCAACTAAGTTGTCAGCTCGTGAACAATCACCAGGCGGGTGCAGTCGACAGGCGGGTGCAGTCGACAGTCGGGTGGACCGCAATGAGCAAGGTATCAAGCCTGAAACCTATCTAGGGTATTGAAATCAAGTGTTTTGGAAGACGACTGAGGACCTCAAACGGATTCGAGACCCACGAAGCTCTGTGGCAAATGAGATCAATGGAATCCCAAGACAAGTCCTCTATATGCGTTCCCCACTATGCTTGGTCTAGCTTTGGAGGGGTTATCTCCTCTACCTTTCCGCACGCGACCTCGTGTTTAGCCCCTATGTTAGAGGGGGGGGTCCTGGATAATTTCCATGTTACTGGACTTCTACACTCCCTAGCACAAACTCGTATTTTTTTTTGTAGCCTTAAAGAGTTTCCTCTCCAACTTAAATCAAGGCTCTAGCCTAGTCTAGTTAATGGACCCTGCAAACATAAATTCTGATTAATTTTAATTAGCATTCTTTTTACTGGCTTGATATACTCAAAAAAAAGGTGTGGTAGTGCAACTGATGTTGTTAAGACTCTTACGAAAAAAGTAACTTATGAGAACACTAGCAAAGAAGTATTATCTTTCTATTTTGAAATGCTTTTAAGATGAGAAGAAAACACAACACTATGCTAATTTCTTTTTCTTTTTCAAATAACAATGCAAAGCAAGTGCCAAGAAAGAAAGAGACCTAACAAGCTAAGTTTTTTTTTTTTTTCTTCCAATCAAAGCATAAATAACAAAAGATTCTAAAATAAACTGATGAATACATGATTGGGGAATTTGTTTTCAAAATGCAACTCATTTTTCTTAAAATTTCAAGCTAAAAATAAGTTAAAAAAAAAAGCTAGGAAACACAAGAAATAATTTTTTTTTTAAAGACAAGAAAACTGACGTCAAACCTAGGGTTTAAGACTGTAACTACAGAGACCAGTACTAGATCAAGAAACCCCTGAGAATTCAGACTTCAATCAGGGAAGAGGATGACTATCTCTTCTTAAGAAAAAGGCTTCCTGACACAGTCACGCTATTGACACTTAAGCAGCATGTGTATGTACACGAGTTGTCCAAAGGTAGGGCACGTATGTATGTGGGGAGACCCACTGCAGGCAACGTACACATCTGTAGCTTCTCAAAAAAAGAAAACCAACAATCAAAGCTGACAAGGAAGGGAGTACTGGTATGGCAGACCAGAATCCCTTAAAGACTCGGTAACTTACAAAGAACTCAAAGAGGTAATTAAACTAATTAAGACACCCAAAAAGATCCCCTAAAAACCCTAGAGGCTCCCTAGTACAGTTGCCAATTCTGCTATAGTGGGAAAACCCCCCTATGGACTACACTAGGGTTCTAAAGTGCAGAGCTAATCGTCTAAAGTCTCCTACTTTTAACAACTATCCCGACAATACCCCACATTCATATATAAAGTACAAAGTATAGCCTTAAACTCTGTGTCCGGTGTCGATCCTAATGCGTTCGATCGCTTCTCGACTGCAAATATCCTCCCAAGGCTGACCTGCATTCACCAAAAGACAAACAAGAAACTACGAACATGCATTCTATATATGAATTAGTGGGTTAGATGTCATAACTAAATGTAAATCAATCATACAGATTAAACACATCATATGGCGGGATGGCAAAAGTACTTATTTATATTAATCTCACAAAGTCACTTACAAAATGAGATCGGCAACTACTCCTTGAACCCGGTCTTGGGATCCTCTTCACCAAGCTCCAACTTCTTCCATGTATCCTTCTTCTCTCACACTTCTCTCTAGAGAATGGGCATAGGCTTATGGATGAGGAAAAAGGGCAAGAATAGGAAATTCTGGCTCAAAACTCACAATGCGGCTGCAAATTCTTGGGGCAAGGGGGGATTAGGAAATGGACAGAGCTTCATTGCTTTCATGTTTCTCCTTGGTATAGGACCCCAACACCTTCTTTTATATGCTAAAAATATAGTTATTCGGTTGGGTGATGGGCTATGGGCGGTCAATTGGTTAGGAAACTACCCAAAAGCCTGTATTGCCTTGCAACTTTTGTGGGTATACGCGGGTTGTAATGGTGTAGCTAGCGTATGTACGTGGGCTGTAGTGATGCAACTAGCGTACATATGCGGGCAGTAGTGGTGCAGGGCACGTACATCTTCAAAAAATTGGTTTTTAAGAAGAGCTATTTAGTATTGGCTTGGCAAAAATAGTAAGTAAGATGGCATGTTGCTAGATATGCATGTCTAGTGAAAATTAGGGTTATATCAATGACCAAAACCATAATTCTTAGTGCACTCCTCCCTATAATATGTGATGATAGCCTAGACAGTGGGAATTTCATTGTAGTAATAACCTCCTCCATGGGTAGCCTCAAGCTCCATTCTCTCTTTCAGTAAATACTTCCTTATGTCCATGATTTTAATCGGCTAATGTTCACTACCTTCAATAGTCTATTTTCCACAACTATCCTAATCGTGATTGAATGCTTTGTTGTGCACCGGTTAATGTGAATGAACGTGTAATGGAGCTAAAAACATTATTAGATTTACAACACCATTATTTTATATGACTAAGAGATCATATTGAAGGTTCAAGATCCATCTATATATGTCAAACAACATGAGAAACCACTTGTGACACATAAAAATATATTTATGTCAAAAACAATTCTAAGACAAACAAATTTTATATGCCTAACTAACTTAACCCATAATCTTTCATTTCAACAAAATAATAATAATAGATTTGCCTCAACAATAATAGCAATCAATTGATCCATTGCTATATGCATTTTTTTTATCATATGCCATGAGACCATCTTACATGGGCTCTTTGAGGTTACCAATCTTAAAGAAATCTAAACATTTGGTTGTGAATACAATCATCCACCCAATAGGAACTTGATCGGTGTAAAAAAAATAACAACAATGTGAAATTAATACTTCATATCAATTGAGCAGGTATGATCCCGGATTGATGATTCAGCTAGTAGCTTGGCCACAATGGCAGTTATCCACCATATCAAAATACTAAGCAATTACATCAATACGTATTGTTTACTATCCACTTTAAGTAGAATAATGATATTTTTTATCTCATAAAATTATATATGATGGAGATGCATTTGATCTTTGCCTTTGGATTTAACTAATGCTGCAACCTACCTTCATGGGTGTAGATCAGTTGGAGATAGAGTGCATTGTTAAGGAGATCCTTGCGACGTCGTTGGTTCAAACCTCGCTTAACCTATGTGTCATGCTTGGGGGGTGTGCGGTGCACCTAGAGGTTATAGTGGTAGCGATCAGAATTGACCCCATGTCACCCAAGTACAAGTCCACCCTAGTTGTCGATTCCTCAAGTAAAAATAAAATTAATGTTCCAACCTAATGACTTTTTCTCTACATAAAATAAGTCTAAGGAGTTAGTTTAACGTGTTGTCACTAAAGTTATTGGATATTTTGCTAAGCTCCATATGAATATGTGCTCAACACTAATCTACATCTATTGATTTACTAACTAGCAACAACCACATTAATAATATTGATGTCTCTAGTAAATGTCGATTAGCATATACGCCTATCAGTATATACTAAACACAATAATATTATTAATGTGATTGTTCCCAATTACTAACTAGTGCATAGATATAGGGTAAAAACAAATATGATAATATTTAAAATATTCATATTGTTGTAAAATGTCATATATTAATATATATAATATAGGAGCATGTTCACAATACCATAATATGTACCAAAAAAAAATCATATTAATATTAATTTTAATATGGATTTTATTATATTTATATATAATAAATATACATATATGATGGATAAATAATAAGTTTTAATTTTTTAATATTATAATAATTAAAAATCATCAATAACACACACATAGACAGTGTGTATATTTATCATTTTGTTTAATAACACAAAATGATAATATATACTAAAAATATAAATAATGTTCAAATACTTTATAATAATAATATAAACAATATTAATTTACAAGGTTCTATATATAAAATAAACTGTGTATCGTATAGTTTATTATAAAATTATTTGTATTAGTGTGTTAATAATTTTACTTTTATGTGATATAACAAATGGTGTATTGATAAATATATAATTTTTTATCATTATTTGTATTCTTATATTAATAATTAAGGTTGACTATTGTTGAATTTGGTTGACTATATTTGACTATACGTTGACCATGTTTTATGTTCCTCGATGGTTATGTCTCATTGCAACATTAATCTTGTTTAACTATGTTCAAATATGGTTCACTCGGGTTGACAATAGTTGATCTTGATTTACTTACATCTCATTGCTATGTCTCACAAGGGTTATGTTACATTGTGACATTCATCTTGCATGACTTATGTTGAATTGCTATGTTCCTTAATGGTTATGTAATAATAATTCAAAATTAATTATTTTGAAACATTTTTTCAAAAATCCATCTTATTAGTAAAATTTTATTTATTTTAATTGCCTCCTATATAGAAAATAAATAAAAAGTTAACTCCATTATTGAAAAACGATACACAATAGGTTTTTGAGCAAAGGTAAGTGTTCTTGATCAAAAGAATAGAAAGATTATTGTCTATAATTCCTACTAATTCTCAATCAAGTGAAGTAATTTTTCCATGCAATGAACTGATAAATGTTATTGTTATATAACAATATCCTTAAACAACCAAACCAAATAACTTTGCACATGATAAAAACTCAACATTAAAGTTTATGGTTATGTCTCATTGGGACATTCATTCTGGTTAACTATGGTCAACTCTAGTTCACTATGGTTGACTTATGTCACATTATTACATTTTGCAAGGGTTACACCACATTGTGACATTCATAATGCATGACTTAGATCGAATTGCTATGTTCCTCAATGGTTGTGTTGCATTGCAATGTTTATTAAGGGTCGTGTCACATTGATTTTGGTTAACTTTGGTTGGCCATGGTTGACTATGGTTGATCATGTTTGATTGTGGTTGATCATGATGAGCATGGTTGACCATAGCTAACTATGGATGACCATGTTTATTATGGTTGAACATAGTTGACTTTGGTAGAGTATGGTTAGCTATGGTTGATTATTGTTGATAATGGTTGATTAATGTTAAATATAGTAGACCATGTAGACATGGTTTCACCATGGTTGACTATGATTGAACAATAGTGACCATGTTTGACTATGGTTGATGATGTTTCTCTATGGTTGACCATTGTTGAATATGGTTGATTGTGGTTGTCTCTGTTTAATTGTGGTTGACTTGGGTTGAATATTGTTCATATCTAGCATGATTCCAATGCATCATATCTAAGTTTTATGCCATATCTAAGTTGTACTCGCATGATGTAGATCAATGCCTCATTGTGTCATCTCTAAGTTGTATGATCATCTCTAAGCCATACTAGCATGACATATCTAGCATGATGCCAATGCATCATATCTAAGTTGTACTCACATGATCATATCTAGCATGACGTGAGCCCCCTGCATCATCTCTAAGTTGTATGTCATCTCTAAGTCATACTAGCATGACATATCTAGAATTATTTCAATACATCACATCTAAGTTGTATGTCATATCTAAGTTGTACTTGCATGGCCATATCTAGCATGATGCAGCTCACCAACATCGTCTCTAAGTTGTACTAGCATGATGTTAATACATCATATCTAAGTTGTATGTCCACCTCTAAGTTGTATTAGCACGATGCTCCCTAGGCCATTGTATCAACAACTCCAACCATATGTATCATATCTGAGTTGTACTAGCATGATCATATCTAGCATGATGAGAGCATCATCTCTAAGTTATATGACCATCTCTAATTTTTACAAGCATGATACAGATCTGCAACTCATTGACATTCCATGATATCATATATCGATGCTCCCTCCCAACCAAATAAGTCATCTCCTCCCTTTCAACCAAGGGAGCAATCTCCACGAGCCCAAGCTTATCCCTCAAGTATGAAAACTTTATCTTGGACAAATGTTTTGTCAAAATATCTGCAATTTTATCATCAGTGGAGATATATTGGAGAACCACTTCTTCCTTCTAGAAAATGGTACTTGATCTCAATGTACTTTGACCTGTCATGGAACACTAGGTTCTCTAAKATCTTCACACAGCTTTGATTATCAAAATATATCATGGTCTAATCCAACTCCTGATCAAACAGTCTAGAAACCAGCTTACGAAGCCACAGTGCTTTCGTACAAGCATCACAAGATGAAATATACTTTGCTTCTATAGTTTTGAGTGAAACATACTTTTGTTTTCTCCTAGACCATGACATCATAGAAGATCCCATACTTAAACACATACTAGAAGTACTCTTTTTGTCATCTGCACTCCCTACCCATTCTGAATCAATAAATCCATGCAGTTGTACATCATTGTTTGAGGCATATCTCAAACCATAAGTCATCATCCCACAAAGATATATCAATATATGCTTTGCAGCTATCCAATGCTCATATGTAGGTTCCACCTGGAACTGGCTTAACATGTTTACAGAAAAGAAAATGTTCAGACTAGTATTCACCAAATACATCAAGGAGCTAATCAACTATCGATACAGGGACGAGTCTACTGGATCAAAATCAGAGTCTCTCAACTTCCTCAAATCTATCATCATGGAATTTTCCATGGATTTGCAATCCATCATCCCAAACTTCTGAAGAATATTTAAAACACACTTTTGTTGCCACGGGAAGATTTTACCATGCTTTTGTTATACTTCTAGTCCTAAATAATAATGCATGAGACCAAGATCCTTTGTATCAAATTTAGAGGCTAACCACCTCTTACATTGAATAATGAGAGGCTCTACACCGAGATCTTAGAGCTTTCTTGAGTCCATAGAAGGTCTTCTTCATACATGGGTTTATCTCAGGTGTACCCCAAAACCTTGAGGTTGTTCTATGTATACTCAATTATTCCATTGAGAAAATCGATATTTTCATCCATCTGATGTAAACTCCAACCCATGGACGTTGCAAGATATATGATGGCTCTAATAGAGGTGTATTTGGAAACTGGAGAAAATGTCTTCTCAAAGTCTTCTCCCTCTTACTGGGAGAACCCTGTAGCCACGAATATTTCCTTGTATCTATCGATACTTCCATCCACTCCATGCTTTATCTTGTAAATCCATTTACAGACTTTTCTTTAGGTCTAGGTATGATTGATATGCTTCCATCATAGCTTCCTTTAGAATTGGTACTTGGTGAGATCACATGTCTCACAACTTGATGAAGTCATTTGCTCCATTTTTGCAACTGACACTCTAGCTCCTTCTCAGAGCTATCGCCTATGACCTTCCCGGAAAAACAAAAATAAGAGCAAAAGTATTTCCAATAACATTTTCATAAGATTGTAACAAGAATGGTAATCATCATAGAATTACCAAGGTGACCTACCTGGGAACAAGAAATATCTCCTAAAGGAGATGTTAGTTCATTTTTCAAACAAGTGCAAAAAGCATCTATATCAATAGTACTTACATGCCACCAAGTATACCTAGCAATAATCTAACCTTTCAAATATTGTTGTCACAACTATAGCAACTATCAAACTTGATATATGCAAATCTTAACAATTTGATCAATCAAACCTGGAACCTGGAGCCTCAACTACTTGTTCCTCTGAATGTAATGAATCCAAGATCACTACTTTGACAAGGTCTCTTGTACATTCCCTGCAAAATACACTCATGCTTTTGTTGGATGGTATAACATGAAAAGCATATACAAGTTCATACCTTTGAAATTTGCAGCATCGTTCCGCTTGTCTTCTAATCTAAAAATATACACCATCTTAACAAGAAGAGGTTATAAACTGAATCAAGAAGGGAACAAGCTAGAAACCCTGAAATTACAACTTTGACCATAAAATCAATTTTGACAAAAAGTCAACCTTTGACTTTGACTTTGACCAAAAACTCAAACTTGACGTTTTTTCTTGGTTAGAGTACCAACAGGTGTGTTAGGCTAAGGCACACTAGAATGTCTAGAAAGTATTCCAAACCTCTCACTTGAAGTGCCCAGAAGGTTATGTTAGGGTTTGTTACAGTTGCACAATCAAAAAACCTAGATGCAGTTGTAACTAGTGCCACAACAAGTTTAAAAAAGAACTTCCATGCTACCTTCTAGTGGTTAGATTGTCTTGAAGGTGGTGTGGGCCCATAACCTGTTAATATGTGCTCGTTTAACCATAGACAATATCTCAATATTGTCACCCAACCATAGGCACATAGCCACCCCCGAGCACTGTAACCTTGACAGAAAGAATAATTTTGGAAGCAGTACTAGACCCAACAGATAACCAAGAGATAGTGTATCTCTCTCTCTCCAAGAATAGTGCACCAATAAGAGAGACCACAAACCAAAAACCAAGACCAAAAACCCAGCTGCAGTAATTGCAGTTGCACTACTCCTCCAAACTTACACAGCACTTAACTTGTGTGAGATGTAAGTGAGTGAATGACCAAATGAGCTCAAGTGCCCTCTATTTATAGTGCTCTTTTTCACCTGTCCATGATGACTTCTTATTTTATAGGATAATACTTAAATATTAATTCTTTTATTGAGCCGACATGTCTTCTAGGGTTTCTACACATATGTTTAGGGTTTGTCTTGCTTCCGGAACATTCTAATATAGTCATAGATTACACATGGAGGTTAATACCTCCCGTAACTATCGTAACATCAACACTCCCTCTTATCTAGGGAGGTATTTAACATTAATGGTATTGAGCACAAACAAACCATTATGTTGGTAGCATCATCATATCCACACAGGATATCGCATGATCATGTAGATCAACTCACGAGCAACATCACCACTATAAATATCATCTGATAGCATCAACTGCATCATGTCTCGAGGCCATACTCCATATGAGTAATCAGGCATGATGTTGAATAAGTCACTCACTCAACAGAGTGATACAATGACCATTCTTCTAATCTGGACATATGTCCTAGAAGAATAGTTGTCCCAACAAATTTTGAAAGCCCTACAATGGGATACAAGGACCATTCTTCTAATCTGCAACTATGTCCTAGAATAATGTCAGTCCTCCCAGATGTTGAAATCCACTCCATGGGATACAGAGACCATTCCTACAGAAATGTCATTCTCGAACTATTTTCTAATCGGGTCATATGTATCATAGAGATCAATCTCTACCCATATGCCTTAGAAAATATCAGTCCCATATCAACCACTCTAATCGGGATGTCATGTCCTTAGGGGGCATACTATTCAACCTGATCAGGCCAATAAATGTGCCTCATGAGAATATCGGTCCTGAACCATTTTCTTAATCAGGCCACAATATGTGCCTTAGGTAAATATCAGTCCATGATACATCAACAATCTGTCAACCTGGACCATTCTCCATAGGGAGAATGTATGTCCACCAGCAATCTGCCAGCAATATGTTTTGCATGGATCATTCTTTTCCTGGAGAATATCTGTCCACCATCATATTGACTATCCATCTAGCTGGCAATCACCTCCAACACTATTGGTTGGCACACCAACCTAGGAAACACCTTCAACACTACTGGTAATCTCCATGGAAATCTAGTAGTAGTACACATTTACTACAATTCCATCTAATAGATCACAACAATGTCGATCCATACTAGTACACAACTACTATCCAATGGTACACAACCACTCCTAGTAGCACACAACTACTAACCAGTGTCATACAGTCACTACCGGTAGAACACATCCACCACAGTAGCATACAAATACTATCCAGAGACATATAATCTCCATAGAAATCAAATCATATCATTTGATATATTCCTATGTCAACAATGTCATCAACTACATCACCTCTAAGTCGTACTAGCATGATGTGAATGCATCATATCTAAGTCGTACTGGCATGACCTGGAGTATCATCTACATCATCTCTAAGTCGTACTAGCATGACATATCTAGCATGATTCCAATGCATCATATCTAAGATGTACTTGCATGATGTAGATCAATGCCTCATTGTGTCATCTCTAAGTTATATGATCATGTCTACGACGTACTAGCATGGCATATCTAGCATGATTCCAATGCATCATATCTAAGTTTTATGCCACATCTAAGTTGTACTCGCATGATTATATATAACATGACATGAGCCCCCTGCATCATCTCTAAGTTTTATGGTCATCTCTAACATGTACTAGCATGATGTTAATGCATCATATCTAAGTTGTATGTCATATCTAAGTTGTACTCGCATGTCCATATCTAGCATGATGTGTCTCACCAGCATCGTCTCTAAGATGTACTAGCATGAACATAACTAGAATTATGTCAATACATCATATCTAAGTTGTATGCCCACCTCTAAGTTGTACTAGAACGATGATGTTCATACCATTATATCAACAACTCCAACTATCTGTATCATATCTGAGTTGTACTAGCATGATCATATCTAGCATGATGCAAGCATCATATCTAAGTTGTATGGCCATCTCTAAGTTGTACTAGAATGATACAGATCCACAAATCACTGACATTCCATGATATCATATATTAGTTATCCCTCCCAATCGAGGAATTCATCTCCTCCCTTTCAACCAAGGGAGCAATCTCCACGAGCCTAAGCTTATCCCTCAAGTATGAAAACTTTATCTTGGACAAAGGTTTCATCAAAATATATGAATTCTACTCATCAATGGAGATATACTGGAGAACCACTTCTTCCCTCTAGACAATGGTACTTGATCTCAAAGTGCTTTGACCTGTCATGTAACACTAGGTTCTGTAAGAGCTTCACACAACTCTGATTATCACAATATATCATGGTCGAATCTATCACATGATCAAACAGTCCAGAAACCAGCTTACGGAACCACACCTCTTTCATAAAAGAATAAGAAGATGCAATATACTCTGCTTCTGCAGTGTTGAGTGCAACATACTTATGGTTTATGCTAGCCCATGATATCATAGTAGATCCCATACTTAAACACATACCAAAAGTACCCTTTCTGTCATCTGCACTTCCTACCCAATCTGAATCAATAAATCCATGCAATTGTACATCAGTGTTTGAGGCATATCTCAAACCATAAGTCATTGTCCCACAAAGATATCTCAAGATATTATTTGCAGTTATCCAATGCTCTTGTCTAGGTTCCACCTGGAACTGGCTTAACATGTTTACAACAAAGAAAATGTTCGGCCTAGTATTCACCAAATACATCAAGGAGCCAATCAACTGTCGATACAGGGACGGGTCTACTGGATCAAAATCAGAGTCTCTCAACTTACTCAAATCTGTTATCATGGGAGTTTTCCATGGATTTGCAATCCATCATCCCAAACTTCTGAAGAATATTTACAACATACTTTCATTGCCACAGGACGATTTCACCACGCTTTTGTTATACTTCTAGTCCCAAATAATAATGCATGAGACCAAGATCCTTCATATCAAATTCATAGGCTAACTCGCTCTTACACTAAATAATGAGAGGTTCTGCACCGAGCTCTTTGAGCTTGCTTGAGTCCATACAAGGTCTTCTTCATACATGGGTTTCTCTCAGGTGTACCGCAAAACCTAAGGTTGTTCTATGTATACTCAATTATTCCATTGAACAAAGTGGTATTTTCATCTATCTGATGTAAACTCCAACCCATGGATGTTGCAAGAGATATGATGGCTCTAATAAAGGTGTATCTGGAAACTGGAGCAAATGTCTCATCATAGTCTTCTCCCTCTTGCTGGTAGAACCCTCTAGCCATGAATCTTGCCTTGTATCTATCGATACTTCCATCCACTCCATGCTTTATCGTGTAAATCCATTTACATACTTTTCTTCAGGTCTAGGTATGATTGATATTCTTCCATCATAGCTTCCTTTAGAAGTGGTACTTGGTGAGATCACTTGTCTCACAACTTGATGAAGTCATCTGCTCCATGTTTGCAACTGTCACTCTAGCTCCTTCTCAGAGCTATCTCTTGTGACCTACCTGGAAAAAGAACAACAAGAGCAAAAGTATTTCCAATAATATTTTCATAAGATCGTAACAAGAATGGTAATCATCATAGAATTACCAAGGTGAGCTGCCCAGGAACAAGAAATATCTCCTTGAGGAGATGTTAGTTCATTTTTAAAACAAGTGCAACAAGCATCTATATCAATAGTACTTACATAATGAAGTATACCTAGCAGTGATATAACCTTTAAAAGATTGTTGTCACAACTATATCAACTATCAAACTTGAATCTGTGCAAATCTTAACAATTTGATCAATCAAACCAGGAACCTGGAGCCTCAACTTCTTGTTCCTTTGAATGTACTGAATCCAAGATCACTGCTTGGACAAGGTCTCTTGTACATTCCCTGCAAAATACACTCATGCTTTTGCTGGATGATATAACATCAAAATCATATACAAGTGCATACCTTTGAAATTTGCAACATCATTCTACTTGTCTTCTAATATGAAACTATACACCATCTTGACAATAAGAGGTTAGAAAATGAATCAAAAAGGTTCAATGATTAGAACAAACTAGAAACCCTGAAATTACAGCTTTGACAACAAAATCAATTTTGACCAAATTTCAACCTTTGACTTTGAATTTGATCAGTCAACCTTTGAATTTGACCAAAAAATCAAACTTGACATTTTTGCTTGTTGAGAGTACCAACATGTGTGCTAGGCTAAGACGCACTAGAATGTCTAGGAATTATGCCAAACTTCTCACTTGAAGTTCCCAAAAGGTTAGGTTAGGGTTTGTTGCAGTTGCACAATCAAAAAACCTAGTTGCATTTTTAACTGGTGCTACAACAAGCTTAAAAAAGAACTGCCACGCTACCTTCCAGTGGTTAGACTGTCCTGAAGGTGGTGTGGGCCCATAACCTGTTAAGATGTGCTCATTTAACCATAGAAAATATCTCAATATTGTCACCCAACCATAGGCACGCAACCACCTTCGAGCACCATAACCTTGACAGAAAGAATAATTATGGAAGCAGTACCAAAACCAACAGATAACCAAGAGATGGTGTATCTCTCTCTCTCCGAGAATAGTGCACCAATCAAAGAGTCCACAAACCAAAAACCCAGTTGCAGTAGTTGCAGTTGCACTCCTCCAAACGTGCACACCACTTAACTTGTGTGAGTTGTGAGTGAATGAATGACCAAATGAGCTCAAGCACCCTCTATTTATAGTGCTCTTTGTCACTTGTCCAAGCCGACTTCTTCTTTTAGAGGCTAATACTTAAATATTAATTCTTTTATTGAGCCGACATGTCTTGTAGGGTTTCTACACATCTGTTTAGGGTTTATCTAGCTTCCAGAACATTCTAATCTAGTCAAAGGTTACACATGGAGGTTAATAGCTCCCGCAACTACCGTAACATCAAAAAAACAGGCTAGCTGAGAAGACCCGACATAGGGAAAAATATCAAGAAGTAACCCAAAATATCTTGAATTCAAGCATTGGCCCTCAATTTTAAGAAATAATGGCAACAACAGATGCAAAGAAGGTTGAAGCAAGAAAGAAAATGGTCACCCTTGAAAAAAAATGGAAACAAGGACATAGAAAAAATAGAGGATCATGGAACAACAAGAATAGAGCACTAGTCAGTCGACACCAGTCGCCACACATTGGTTGACACTGATTTGGCCCGACCTCAGCAAAGAACTAATGCCAAAAAAGAAACACACAATCAATCTTACAAGAGAGTCACCTCCACCAAAGGCTACATCAGTTGTTGAAGAAACAAGTCCAGCAAGGATGAAAGTAGAACAGAAAAAGAAGCCTAGGAAAGGTCATTGGAAAGTATCATCAGAAGAAACACCATATGACTCACCTTCCCATTGCAGTAACCAAGGAAGTGTAGCACACTCAGGAGAAAAGGCTCCCGATGACACCGATAAAAAAAAATATTGACAATAGGTTGAATGTCATAATCGAAGAGGTTATCACCTTCATATATGAACCAACATCTGGCCAACACCAATGGAAGCAATCAGTTGAACATATAGCAGAAGCAGCAGGTCCAGATACTCAAGGACCAGTCAAAACCAAAATTGATGGCACACAACCCAGGTCCAAACCTGCCAATATTCTAAATTCATATCTACTTCCTGAAAATCCAGCCCCTAGAAATATTCATACGAATCGGTCAGGCTCTCCCGAGCACAACACTCATACATAGCATATCATCCCACGAGACCAAGAGGAAAATCAACATGTCAAGAACCCTATTAATCAGGAAGAAACCATGGAAAATGTCGATCAGACTCAAGGTAAAAATGAAATTAATAAAGGCACCGACGTTGAGTCTGACAAGCACAAGGAACATGGAGGAACAACCCCCCCAAAAAAAAATATTAAACATAAGAAGGGAACCGACCCCAAAGTCGTCACTTTTACAACATTCAAACCAGTTGTCTCGACAGAACAACCTACATAAATAATATTCAACCCAAAGCTCACATCAGATGAAAAAATAATGGAATTATATACTGGAGTATCTAAGGAAACAATGGTTAGGTGTAAGAAAGCTACCAGAGATGGCACCCGAATTATGGCCAGAAAAAAGTAAAGAAAAACAAATATTGAAAAATACCACACTCTTAGCAAAAGTAAAATTGGGCCTGGAACAATAGATAGAAGGTGTGGATCCATTAGTTACAACAAAATAGTTAATAAATTCATTTATAAGCACAATGACCAATAACCAAGCAGAAATGCAGCATCTAAGGCAGGAAAACAAGAATCTAAAACAACAAAACAGTTGGAAATTGAGAAATAACCAGGAGAGACTTTCCCAATAGACACCAACAATTTTACAATCTGAAATGGAAAAATTCAAGGGGATTCAATACCAAGTCAAGAGGGCTAGATCACAGGTAACCATTTTGAGTACAGTACTTAACAGTTTTCCCACGTATTTCTCTAATGCATACAACAAACTTAAAGTGCAGAAAAATGCAATTGTCGACTTGCAGGCAACTCGAATTTTCGCTATTGATGAAAAATCCAAGAAAGTTATCTCTAGCTAGTTAGCAAAAGAAAAAATAGTCGTTCTAGACTTGACACAACAATAAAGAGAATGGATAAAGGAAGCAAGAAAATCTCAGATGATAACAAACTAAGCTATAAAGCACCTCGACAAGATAAAAGAAAAAACTAAGGAAACAAAGGAAACCGTCAACATAGAATCGACCTCAGTAAATGAAGCACCTTTAACAGAAAAATTAGAACTAATAAGGCAACTGAAGACAATGGAAACAAATGCACAACATTTAGTCGAGGAATGGAAAATTTTCTCTATGCATTTGTTACAGTCAGCCCCAACTATCTATCAAACAACATTTGACAAGTTACTGCAGGCACTTGTAGAGTAGTCATAGGGACCATCAACTTACTAGAAAGAATTCCATTTTTTCAATCCTGCACCATCTAAATCAAACATACCATTTTTCATTTATCAATCAGCAACACTACAAGTCATCATTGAAGGGTATGAAGAGTTGCATATTCCAATGAAAACAACACCCTTGCTACCTAATGTACATATGCATGAATGGGATATCCCTCAGGACACAAACATGCAGCCAGAAAGATATGAAGCATCCACACTCAAAACCAACATTCGCTCTTCTCTTATTCTTATTCTTATTTTGTAACAGCCTCCGAAGAAGGATTTAGTAGAAAATTTTGTAATTTTATAATTTTTTCACAGTCCCCCTCTTGCTCAGGATGAGAAAATAGTTGAGGCAGGGGGCAGATGTTGTAGGAGCTAGTCGACTCTTCCGACTAGACCCCCCAGTCGAGTTGATTGTAGTAGTCGGTTAGGGAAGTCGGTCGAATAGGAAGTTAGAGCCGACCGACACGACGGTTAATGTGACCGACTAATAATTGTACAACACACACACACATGCATATATATACACCATTATGTAATGGAAAGACAGGGGTTTTTTTGGCTTCATCTAATAAAATGCTCTAATGATTCTCCCACTATTGTGTATGTCTATCTATATGCTTGTGAGCTTCTATATATGATGATATAATGTGTATTGCTCTATGTGAGGATCTATTGGAAACTGCTCGTACTTTCTCCCTGACTACAACAAATGTCACCATGAAACATAACCATCGAGGAACATCAAACATGGTCCGACCATAGTACACAATCAACCATATTCAACCATTGTTATCCAAGATGAATGTTGCAATAAGATAGATCCATCTAAAGTCAACCATGGCTAACTATGGATGACTATGTTTACTATGGTTGACTTTGGTTGAGTATGGTTGACTTTGGTTGAGTATGGCTGGAAATGGTTGACTATTGTTGATAATGGTTGATTATTGTTAACTAAATTAGACCATGCAAGCATGGTTTAACCATGGTTAACTATGGTTGACAATGGTTGAATATGGCTTGACCACATCGATGTCCCTCGATGGTTATGTCTGATTGTGTTGACCATGTTTGATTATGGTTGATGATGTTTCACTATGGTTGACAATCATTCAAAATGGTCAATTTTGGTTGACTATATTTGACTATGGTTGATTTTGGTTGAATATTGTTCAATTTTGTTGACCAAGTTTGGCCATGTTTAATGTTTCTCAATAGTTATGACACATTGCAACACTCATTTTTATTAATTAATGTCAAATTGCTACATTCCTTAATACCTATGTTGCATTACGAGACTTGTTAAGGGTTACAACTAAGCATGTTTGACTACATGGTTAACGATGTTTCACTATGGTTTACCATTTTTTACTATGGATGATATATCTTTGTACATAGGTTTAACCCACATTGCAATGTTAAAATGCATGTTCAACTATAGTTAACCAAGATGAATGTCACCATAATATATAACCATCAAGGAACACCAAACATGGTTAAACCATACTACACAATCAGATGTATTCAACCATTGTTAATCGAGATTAATGTTGCAATGAGACAGATCCATCTAAAGACAACCATGTTCAACCATAGTAAACATGGTCATCCATAGTCAACTATTTTCATTGTGGATCACCATGCTTACTATGGTTGAACATGGTTGACATTGGTTGAGTATGGTTGGTGATGGTTGATTACTGTGAATAATGGTTGATTATTGTTAACTATAGTACACCATGTAGACATGGTTTGACCATGGCTAACAATGATTAACCATGTTTGACTATGGTTTATGATGTTTTTCTATGGTTGAAAAAGATTGAATGTGGTTGACTTCGATTGGTTGTGTACTATGGTTTGACCATGTTTTATGTTCCTTAATGGTTATGTCTCATTCTGACCATTCATCTTGGTTAATAATGGTTGAATATCGTTTCCTTTATTTGACTGTTTAATATGGTTTGACCACAATTGACGATCCTCGATGGTTATGTTTCATAGGGACATTCATCTTGGTTAACGATGGTTTATTGTGATTCATTATGGCATTGAGTTTGGTTGACTTTAGTTGGTCATCGTTAACTATGGTTTGTCATGTTGAATGTGTTGACCATAATGACCATGGTTGACTCTAGTCAACCATGTTTACTATGGTTGAACATAGTTGACTTTAGTTGAGTATATTGTTAACTATATGAAACCATGGTTGATGATGGTTCAAAATATTTAATAATATTATAAGTTTATTAATTAAGTGAACTAATATATCTTTACAATTTGGTTGAGTGAACTAATATATCTTTACAAATTTGATTGAGTTATTGGGATAGAAAGGTTTTCCCTCCATTCCCATACAATCAGTTTTTAGCTAATAGCAAAAAGAAGAGTTTCTAAGGTAAGGTAGGGATGGACCCCTTCACCCTAGGAAATAGTAAGATGATTACATAAGTGCATCAATAGTGCTCTTAGGAATAGCCCTCTTTCCTTTTTGGTAAAGAGTGAAATAGAAATATGTTATCACTAGGATAATATTTGAAGGGAGTGGGAAAATAGTATGTATAGCTCACATGATTAGTTTTTTATGTATATTATGTAAAGAACCAAGTTGGTTCTTACCACAAACATCCATCATAAATGAGATAAATAATTGTAATCCATATTGGACAAGAAAATGTATTGAATCAAAATGTATATAATGAGATAAATAGATTGATAGATAGATTAATGATGATGTAAAATGATGAATGTGTCAAATATATAGAGAAACTAAAGACACATATGGTGACCATCCATGAAAAGATGCATCCCTTAGACAATTAATAACTATTCATGATTATTATTATTATTATTATTATTTATGAGCTATTATTATTACTTAATATTATACATATTTGTCTGTTATATTGTCTTCCCCTTAAAAATGCTTTGTCCTCAAAGCATGATTAGGAAAATACATGTCTCTTGTTCTATATTGAACTGTCTTCTTATGATCTTTTTTTTTTGTAGTTGTGACACTTGACGAAACAAAACAATATAATCTTTGAATTCCTAAAGCAATATGTTGCATCTTTTCGGGAGTGATCTGTCCCAAATCTACTTTCATGGACACTTGTTTATATTTCCCTTGATCTTGTTGTTGGTTGTAACGATTATTGTGATTTGGATGATGATAAGGCATCCTAATCTCTTGTGAATTTTGTTTGATAGAACTGTCTTCAACTTTTGATGCTTCTAGTGATTCAACTAGATCGATTTTTGTTCCTTTTTCTAAAGTTTGGATTTCTTTAACTATAGGCTTTTCTATTTCAACAGGTTCGTTCATTGTTTCTTTATCGATCATTTCTTCCTTACTGGTAAGTTGTTCTAACTTTTTTTTATATGATCTCTTCTCATTCTTTATCTTCTTGATTTGTGCAGCCAATCTTTGATTATGATTCTTGAGACGACAAATTTCTTCCTCTTTATGAGCAACAACTTTGTCAAATTCTTCCTGTCTTTTTATACTATCATTTGATCATCCTAGTTGATCATCTTTGAAATATTTTTAAAATCTTCTGAAGATGGAGCTTTTGAATGTGACATCATTGTTATGTCGTGGAGCATAATTTTTTTCTTTTTGTAATATAATGTCAAAAACTTTTTTCCACATTTAAGATGAAAGTACCTAGTGATTCTAGCTAGGTTAAACGAAGAATTATACCAACATCAGGTTCAATCATTTTTGTAATATTGAATTCGGATATGTATTTATAACCGTTAATTGTTACTTGTAAATTCTTAATTTGTGTCTTGCCAAAGTTCTTTTCAATTATATTTTACTCTAAAATTGATAATTGATTGACAATATCAATATTGATGTAATTTTCCTTCTTGTATAGACAAATCACAATGTTAATATTGTTTCCTTGAACAATTCCTTTGATTTTTAATATATCAAAAATAAGTGTTGAAAGTCCTTTATGCATAAACCTTCCTTCATTTACGTTAAAATCATTTTTTTGTCATTTTTTTCTCTCTCTCTCTCTCTCACACACACACACACAACCTTTAATAATAAAAATTTATAATACTCCATTTTATACTCTTGACTATTTTATACTCCAAAACCATGGGCCGGTAAATCTCCAAAGGTAAAATGAAATATTCAATTTTCCTCTTCTTTGGAACTTTTTCTTTTAGATTACCTTTTCTTACCTTTTAAATGACAATTAACTTAACTAATGCTAAATGTGGAATCTTTCATTCAAACTTCTTGGTGTGTACTTATACTTCTTCACGTGTACCTTAAGAAAATCTTTTTTTTTTTTTTTTTTTCTTCTCCTTTNCTTTGTTTTTTTTTTTTTGTTGTTGTTGATTTTGTGCAGAAAGACTTTTTTACTTTCCCTAAAATATGTAGAATATTTGATTTCTAAATGGCCAATATGAGGTCAAAAACCTAATTTTAGAGAAACTCTATTTTGTGGGAAAAAGTTGGATCGAGACCAAGCTTTGATACCAATGTAAAGAACCAAGTTGGTTCTTTCCATGGACATCCATCATAAATGGGATAAATAACTATAATTCATATTGGACAAGAAAATATATTGAATAAGAATGTATATAATGAGATAAATAGATTGATAGATATATTAATGACGATGTACAATGATGAATGTGTCAAACTTATAAAGAACCCAAAGACACATATGGCGACCATCAATGAAAGGATGTGTCCCTTAGACAATTAATAACTATTCATTATTATTATTATTATTATTATTATTATTAGTGTTTATGAGTTATTATTATTACTTAATATTATACATATTTTGTATGTTACATTATACTATCCATTCTAGGTGGAACATAAGTCTATAAATTCTATTAATTCTCAAAAGTGAAGTAATTTTCCTGTACAATTCAAGATTGATTCTAGGCGAAACATAAATCTATAAATTCTATTAATTCTCAATCAAGTAAAGTAATTTTTCTATACCATTCATGATTAATAATTTTGAAACATTTTCATAAATGCTTATATGTAGAAAAAGCCTAACATGGGACACAAATATATGGTATGCTTACATACTTATTAGTCCCTGCCTCCGACTAAGGCGGGGACTATACCTTTTGCCTTGCAGTCAAGGCGTGTTGACTAGGTATTAACTGGTGCAATTTGTTATAATAATTGGTACGTTTTGAATTTGTAAGATCACCTAAGCTATTTTATTACCTTTATTTTTTTTAAATAAATTTATTTTAGTATTTATTAAAAATTATAAATCTAATTTTTTATTGGTTGAGAGCTCACTTATGTGACGTTATTGCCCTGGTGTATGCTAATATTTTTTTGGAATTGTTAGCATTAAAAAATGAATTTAAAAAAACTAATTTCTAATTTATGTAACGCTGCCACCAAAACCTTCCACCTCTGCATGGCTTGCACTTGGCTCACGACTTTTCCATCTCTTCACCCCCTGGTCACCCCTTAGATTTGCACCTAGCTGATTATATTGGGTGTGAGGTTGGGCTGGGCTATAACAACAGTGATCCATTGATCCTCAAAGATGATCCATTGATCCCCAAAGATGATGAAAATTGCAAAAAAATAAAAGTTTCTAGCTACAGTATCTGCTCCTCACTTGGCCATTGTTTCCACGGTTGCATTCCTCATTGTTGATGGCTTTGGTTGTGGCGTTGTTGATGGCTTTGATTGTGGCACCGAAGCCCTGCCTGAAGGTTATGGCAGAGTGGAAGTTGTTGTTCTGCATCCAGAACCACATGGCATTCTTGAACGCGTGCATCCAGAACCACACGGCATTCTTGAATGCGATGGTGGCATCTTGCCCCTCCTTCTCTGGGTTTTTCAGCCCATCGAAGCCAATGTTCTACCCCGCTGCTCCATAATAGTAATTCCTGCATTCATTAACAATCTAAGAGTCTGTCAGGAAACCTGTTTGTTTCTTTTCGCTGTTAACAAGTTCCAAAATTAGGGATTGCTCGAGTGATCAAGTAAAACAAATTGGGGAGATGAGTGATCAAGTAAAAGGGATAGAATTAATCCCTATTCCCGAAAGGCAGAAAATGCATGTTAGAACATCACCTCTTCAAATCGCTTAGCCTGCCATTCGCCTCCCGCTCTCAATTCGCTTAGCCCTTCGTTCAGGGTTTTCTTACTCCCACTAGTCTGTCCATCTGCGTCCTAGTTTGCAATCTGTACGAAATTCTTATTCGCCCCACCAGTATGTGTATCCATGAAACCCTAATTTCTGAGCTAAACCCTAATTTTGCACAACTCCTTTGTTCTATTGGTGTTTTTGTTTCTCTTTTCACACCGGGGAGATGTTCTCATGATCGCACCATCAGAGCTCGCACCATCGAACTCTAGCTCGCACAGTTCTATACGCACAGTCTCCACTCAACTCAGTCTTCATGTTATAAAGCTTTTTTAATTTAGTCAGAAGGCGTAAAGTATATTCCTATATAGAATCCAAAGAAACTAGAGAAGCACTCAGGTAAGCGATAAAAACTGAACTTGTGCTTAACTAATGAAGACATTCCTGAATTATGCATAGATATAAATCCTTGCCTTGGGTTTAATGCTATTTGTGTCGAACTTGATGCAGAGTCATTCAAACTTGTGTGGGGCATTAGCCTAGACGAATTATCCACATGTAGCCTAGCGCATTAGGATAAGATTCATCTAGCATTAGCAGCCAATATGCTCCCCTTTGATCCACACGGATGAAAGGCCCCCAGAATACTTCCTCTGGGCCCAGGTTCTATGGAGTAGCAGGAGCTGGGAACTATGTTACCCGTTCAAGCAAGGAATAGAAGATAAGCAGGAGGCCATCGATCATGCGGTTCACTACTCTTAAGGCTATATCTCTCTCAGTAAACTAGCTATGGAACTCTATTTGTATATGGTACTGGATGATATGTTGCAAGTGCGAGTGAGACTGAAACTGCTTACTTTGGTTCTAGAATAGGTGTGTATGCTGGTGAATAAACTTTTTAAACCGTAAAAGTAGAGACTTAATATACTCTCCCTGCATCTGGCGGAACTAGAAGCCTCTTGTGGGGCACCAGAGCCACTATGACGACGGACGGATGATCAAACCCAGGTAGGTGATAGCATGGGGAATTGTTCTCTGGCTTAGTCACACTGCCTTGTATCAATGAATTAGACAGATGGCCATCCCACATTAAAAAAACAAGCTCAGACTTGCCACGATTAGACTGGACCTGCCACGATTACCTCAAGTTTGAAGAAATAGACATTTATCCTCAATATTACTCGATTAAGATGGATATTTTATATATAAATACGTAAATAAAACAAATATATTTGAATTTGAAGTGGGATATGCATATGTACCTCTTCTCTTCTTGGAATCCATTTGTTTGCCCTCAATTCGATAACATCTCTCACCATGAACTGTATCCTCGACTCCAATCGAGAATCGTTGCCAACATTTTTTAAACGAGCCATGTATGATTCAAAAGCCGATGTTCCCCTCTGTTTCGACTCACCGATCTCTTCCAGCTGCTTTCCAATTAATGAAAATAGTTGGTAAAGGGCCTCTACATTTTCAGCGATAGGAGGCGCTTTGATGTCTTCCCCGAATAATTCCTGCGATGCAAAAACATATCACAACTAACAATCCAGTTACAAATATAAATCGAAACAATCTAAATCAAAATTTAAAATAATTATTTACTCGAATGCAGAAGTTAACAATCGATTTGGGTAACATCTTTTGTTTGAATAACTCTGCAATGAATCTGATATTTCCAAGAGTTCTTTCTAGGAGTTCAAGTCCTGTCATATCTTTCAATTGGGCACGCATGTTATCAGCGCTTTCAAATTCCGTCTGGCAAGTGTTTAGCGGAACCCTTTTGAAGCCTATTGGTTTTCCATCAGGTTCCTCCAATGGAAATTCAGGGAGTCTCGAGCTCAGATGCACACACAACTTGGCATACATAAAGCAAAATGTTGGTTCCATCACTGCCTTATCAAATACCAGTGAAATCACACCCTGAACATATAAAAAAAATCCATTAAGTGTGCGGTCATTGTAAACTAGAGATCAATGGCAACGGAGAGAAGTGTGTTAAAACTAAATGCTTCGAGCAAAACCATAAAACTAGGGTTCAAAGTTCTCAACAAACAAAACAAAAGGAGTGACCTATTAAAAATATCTTGATAAAATTAGCCATACCTGCAAGATGTCCGCAGTAGTAATTCCAGAGTTGAGCAACTGATATTTCAACGAATCAAATTTCTCAGGAGTCAATTTGTTCAAGATTCTGGAATAAACAATTGTAAATTTTTTATCAATAAAGAATGGAAAGCTTCATGTCTTGCACATAAAATAAATAGAAGTTCAAAGAGCAAGAGTTAGACCCTTTAACTATCTTGAGCACTTTATCCTTCTCCGACATATTTCCTCTCCTCGCATTCCATGGAACTGTAGCCTTAGCTATAGCAGACGACTACATTACTCAAACACCCAAAAAGGAAATTTGTTAGAATAAAATATAACAATTACATAAAATTATCACAAGTTAATCACAATGGTTGTAACTTTGAAAGCTACGCACCTGTGAAACTGGAACAACTTTCATTGGTTCCAAGTGCCTTGAAGCTGTGAGGTCTAGTTTTTCAGTAGGAGCTTGCGGAAGATAAGCTCTCTGACTACGCCATTCAATAGTATGAGGTCTAGAAATTTGGTTAGGATTCTCATTCCTTGATGATTCCTAATCGGCAGGAAGTTACATTTGAAATTCTTCATACTGAATAAAAACTTTAAAAAAATGAATACAAACATGGAAATTATCTATTCATACGTTTAGATTCGAATATTGTCCCGCATCCCTTTTGAGAAAGCCGGGAACATTTTTATAGACGCCGAGAAAGGTAGTTGTTTGGACAGGCTACAAATCAAAAAAAGTAAGGATAGTTATAAATCTTCATCCTCAGTTATTGCAGTTGGGATATCTGATCTCACTTGGCATTCGAGTTGCAATAACTTATCACGAGAGTATATGATAACTCTCGACGTTGACTGTCGAAATATCAATACATTTCAAGTGTAGTTTGGAAAAAAAAATAATAATAACATTATACCTGGGTTTGAAGGTCAACACTAGCAATTGATGGCCTTGGAATAATTGGTTCTGAGTTTCTAACTCCTAGAGTTGTCTACCAAAATATTAAAGCGTAAAATGCCCAACTTCACACCAAGAGGCAAAGGTGAGAACTGCAAACATTTTATAATTTCATATATCTTTATATGGCTTCTTCTACCATGAAAAAGCAAGGCGCGTCATCAAATTTATATCCATGTAACTTCAATTCTAATCTTCAGATTATTTTGTTTAACCAGACAGAGACTAGCTGCTTAACAACTATTTCCCTGGTTTCTAATACTTATTTCTACTACCTCTAATAGTAGATAGATATTGAGCTTTCGATATACATTTATGTCGGAACAACATACTTTCATGGGAAAATTAACCATCTAATTGGATGCAATATACCAACTATAGCGAGGAAATTAACATAATACTATTGTAGTTATACATCGCACATGCTCCACAGCATGCCTCTAAAGAATTTTTTCCTCTAAAAGGTGGTTGGGCGTATGTGGTGAAAAGAGAAACTTTATTTATGAAAATATGCAGTAATAAGTAAATATTAATATGGGGCATGGAACAATTATAAAAGCGTGAATACCGTCAAAAGTTAATTAATTCGACAAATGAGGAGTTGGGAGTCTAGAGTTAAGCAAGTGCAAACCTTCACAAATTATAATGACCATTCAATGAAGTAAACCTCACTGTCAAGCTGCAAGTCAAAAGCCCAGTTAAAAAAACATATCCCAAAAGAGTAAATTAACAAAACTAGAAATTCAATTGTTTTATTTTTTAATAAATTTAATAAAAATGATAGATTAAACTCAATTCTAAATTGTTACAATTTAGAGGGAAAAAATAAGAGTTTTTTAATAAATTTAATAAAAATGATAGATTAAACTCAATTCTAAATTTACAATTTAGAGGGAAAAGGAAAAAAGTAAGAGTTTTTTAATAAATTTAATAAAAATGATCGATTAAACTCAATTCTAAATTTACAATTTAGAGGAAAAAGTAAGAGTAATAATTGATTCATGAAAATTTTATTTATTAAACTTTTTATGTTATAACTTTGAACTTTAAAAAGCCACTGACACAAAACTTATGCATGGGATTCAACCTTCATTATTGGACACTAATTGTTCATGGGATTCAACCTTCATTGTTGAACACGTAACAAAAGCCTTTGCCATAACTTTTTTTCCAGAAAGAAAATTATCATCTTTATATTATATAAATAATATAAAATTTACATCACAAGTCTGGCATCCATATAATGGATTATGTTCATCTGAGACAAAATATTACATTCCAAAAAGATTCACTAATAAGAGATCAATAGATAATCGAAAAATCTCTCATTTCAATACCATTGAAAAGTACATTCCAAAAAGATTCACTAATAAGAGATCAATAGATAATCGAAAAATCTCTCATTTCAATACCATTGAAAAGTACTAAAGCATTGAAAGTTGCCTTCACATTCCGAATAGGAGCAAAAAAAGAAAACCATATGAAGCAGAATCTGATATAGTTCCCTAAATAAAAAAAAATAGGGATCAGCTAGTATATGTTGATAAAACTAGTCTGGCCTGCCATGCCTGTAGACCACTTTTGAAGCTTGATAATGCCTTCAGGTGCTAGGAGAGCTCTTTTAGATTGGTCATCAACTTTCTTATTATATTCACGATAAATATGATAGAAGTTTATGGATCTAAAATTCATCTTTAGCAGCTCATTTCTTTGTTTCCATCCATCAAGAGAGTTTACTCACAGATTACACTTCTTATTAAGCCAATTTATGATGACTTTGGAGTCCCCAAGGACCTATAATTTGTGAAGAGACATGTGATCTGCTAAGAAGAGAGTGGCCCAAGCCCCTAATAGCTCAGCCTTTGTGTTAGGGAAATTGACTATAAGCACACAAACATTTAATGTTGTGATTTAATGCTAACTTCAATAATAGCATTAATCTACCTCAGGGTAAGAAATTTAAATATATCATGCATCTCCTATGTTTCAAATAAAACATTTCACAAAAAGTTGTCCTTGGCCTCCATATGAGGCCAAATAAGACCTCAAATTTTTCAATTGGTTAAAAAAATGTGGTGTAAGTATTTAAGAGGGTGTAGAAAAAATGTTGAATGGAATATGGCTTTAAAATTTAGGCTAAATACTTTGATTTGTGTGCTAAAAAGGACTAAAAAGACTCCAAATCATTTACAATAGTCCCTCTTCCTTTAGGCATGAACTAACAAGCAACATTCTACAATATAGAGGCACTTCCTTTAATCAAATTCTTTATAATTTAACATAGTCTCTAGCCTTAACAACCTTATCTAGGAAATTCAATAACACAATATTTTTGAACCAACACAGTCTATAGCCTAAACAACCCTATCTGGACAATTCAATAACACAATATTCTTGCACCATGCATTCGCTATGGAGGAGGAGATTTGTGGAGAAGAACTCCTCACACACACCTCTCACAACCTCATTAACATAGTTGCATTTTAAAAGCCATTATGTCCACTCACTGACCCAAAATACTTTCTAGCAACTGTTAGGATGAAGAATTGACCCAAAATACTTTCTAGCAACACTTGGGATGAAGAATATTAATGTTAATGATTCAAGGTTCAAATACTTGTTTATTGTATTCAATTTTAAAATGAGATTTAACTCCAACACAGGTGGACGAACTGATTGTTATGTTTTTTTATTAGTTTAAGAAAAAAAAAACAAATCGGTCCACATTGTTAGAAAGTAGGAATATATTACATATTATAATTAAAGGAAATAAAAATTGTAAAATAAATTATTTTTGTTGATTAGGGTGTAGTCTAGTTATTGAGATGGAAAGTGCTAAAATTAAAGATCTAAGTTCAAATATTTATCTTTATGAGCATAAGGCACCAAAATATAGTTTGGTTACCTTTAAAGTAGGTGTTCACTAATCTATTGTTCCTATTGTAAGGCTTTGGATGTGTGCACTTCCACCACAATCTGAATCGAGCAAGCAAGATGCTCGGTGTGAATGAGGAGATGAAAGTCTTCATATAGGCGAAATTTGGGCATGTAATGTGCCAAGGGAGACTCCACCCAAGGTGCCTTGCAACACAACTCAAACAACAGATGGTTTGATGAAGGGTTGAGGGCAAGACTTGGGTGCTCCACCAACGAAGGAAAATCGACTAAGGCATGGGGGCGCACTTAGGCAAGTCAGTTCGAATCACCTAAGGGGAATGTGCACCGAAGATGACGAGTCATTTATATGGATGGGTTGTGTCGGTCCAAGAGTCATGTTGGTTGACGAGCATGTCGGTTAGATAGGTGCACTAGGTCCACGAAGGGGTGTGACACACCCAAGAGACATGATGTTTCACACAAGTGACCCTTGGATTCCATATAAGAACAAGGGCACACAGAAAAGGAAAGAAACTTGGTAGAACTCGAAGGAGAGAGAGAGATCTTTGGTTTTGAGGTAGATGAAGAAGGTGAGCTCCATCAAGGATCCAAGTCACTCCACTTGGGAGGACTTGTGTTTCCTTGAGGAGGATTCTGTGGACAAATTTGGGAAAGCTTCTCTTGGTGCACTGCAGAAGGTTGTGAGCACATCTAAGGTGCACTGCAGAAGGTTGTGAAGATAGTTACGACAGAGAGCCTTGGTGTGATGAATTTGTTTATGAGTGTCTTAGTGAGGTGAGGTGAGTCGTTTGACTTTGTTGAAGTTGTAAGCCGAGTCGGTAGTGCTCATGTTGTAACTATTTTGCAATAACAAAGACTTAGTTGGGTGTTAGGCACGGTTCATGTTTCCCACACTATATCTATGTTTCTCTTGTTTTTGTTGTCAATCTCTTGGCTTCACATGTTCGTGGATGTATACTTAAATATGACTAAGTGTTACAGTTGTTAACAAATGTCTAAGTATACAAGATTTTTTCTAGAGTAGGAGTGTGACTCGTCGGTAGCCTAGAAATGAGTATGGGTATGCTCTAGGTGAAGAGACATAGTTTGGATGAATCATCCTTGTTGTTTCCAAGAAGCCAAATGAGAAACATTGTGGTGTCGCACGCCCTCGAGAGGTGTATGATTGTCAGACACACTGTGGGGATGTGACAGATGGTATCAGAGTTGATTCATTGCAGATTTTAGAGAATGGGTTGGTGAGCTCTTCACCATTATCTCGAAGATAAATGGTATCAAAGCTTGAAGCACGCTCTACTATTGAAGTGGTGATAGTGGATAGGGCGCAACATGAAGGAAATTCATTGCGAAGACAGTTTGGTGTGAACATTTTCATACTTTGTGAACCATTTGGTGGAGCGAATTGGTTCTTTGCAGACTTTGCATCAAACTTACTGTAGAGGTTTGGTTGGTAGTGCGATGGGAAGGTTGAGCTAGGAGCACACCTTGTAAAGACTGAAAGAATAGTTTGTGGTGAAACAAATCACTTAGATAGGGTGGGTGACCACATAACTCATCACAGAACTTACCGCATACTTGATCGCAAAGACAATTTGGGTACAAACTTAGTTGGTTTTATGTGTGACGAAATTCAGTGTTGGACCTGTTTTGCACACCTTGGACAGACCAGGCGTAGATTTTGTTGGGTGAAATAAGAACTTGGGAAAAGTAGATGAATGCGGGATTTGTTGCATGACTTGTCGCAGAGATAACCACATAAGTGATCACAAAAGAGAAATGTAGAGAGTGGTTGCAAAAGTGATTGTGAAGGGGAGCAGTTCTAGGTTGAGAAAGTTGAATCACTTGGTTGAACGACTTGAGGCGACCTAGAGGAGCTCTATAGAAGGTAGTTGGTTGGGAATGTTTCCATCATGATTTCTTTGTGTTTTGTATCATCGAGAATAAAAATTGAGTTGAGTTAGGTTGTTGGAAGAATGGGTAGACCGCAACCTTCGGACGAGGTGAAGCTTCATAGAGTTAAAATAGTTTGTTAAAATTAGTATGACTTGGCAGTCCAGCGGTGGGTGCATGGTGCCTTGAAGCAGAAGCAGTCAAGGTGAGAATATGGAAACACATTGGATATGAGTTCGGTCGGTTGCATGTGAAGTTTGGGATTGAGACAGAGTCATGAACTGGATGGATGGACTCAACCTTGTATCATAGCGAAGGTATTGCATATTTTTGAAGTTTCGGATGGTGATTGAGTGGATTTCATGCGAAGATTCGGTTGCTTGGACAAGCAAAGGTCCAAGACAATATACTTAGAACATGGTTGCAGCGAAGGATGTCATTGGAAAGGTATGGTTGGTTTCAATTTCTTTCATTTATTAAGTGTTGTAGTAAGTTCTTTAAAGGGAATTGGGATGGCTTGGTTGTTCAAGTGTAATATGTTTCTGTAGTGAAAACTGGCAGACTTGAGGGTGACTCAAGTGATGCAGATTTGAATAATTCTTGTAGCAGTTTGGGATGCCTTGGTTGGGAGAATGTGCAGAGAGCTTGGAGTGACTTACTTGGACAAGTCATGTGGGGGACTTAAGCAGATTTGGATGAAGTCCTGGAGGTGGATTGAGGGAGTTTCCTAACTCTTTGATGAGGTGCGTTGGATAGGTCGATGTGGTGAACTGGGCAGTGAAGTCTCTACGTGATGAATTTGAGAGGATGGATGAGGCGCTTTGGTGCTTGGTGCCTTAGCCAGATTCATTGGTTCATGTGATGACTTTATAGTTGCAACGACAGTGTCATAGTTTGAAAACTTGTAGGAGGTGCAGGGTAGTTTCATTCTAGGAGAAGAATGGAGTCAACAGAGAATTCGGCCAAGAATTGTTGATAGTCAACCTAAATGGGCAGAATGCAAACCAAGTTACTTGTGTGGTGTTCGCTTTCCTTTGGCATGGATCATTGGATGAGGCATAGCACACCTTAAATACTTGTGGATGATTGTGAGATGACTCAGAGATTCAGAGTGATCATTGGTTGAGGTTGGCAGAGTATTGTCTTGAACGTGTCTAAGGCATGGAAGTTATTTGAGGTGACTCATTCTACCCGGAGCACTTTGGACAGTTCATTGGGAATTTTTGAGGAGTGTAGGCATGTTGGCCACACTCATCGCAGATGTTGAGTTATGGAGAGGTGACTTGACAAATGGAGACGAGTTAAGGACTTGCCTTTGTTTGGAGGATTGTGAAGACAGACAGATTGCATCATGAAGAGATTACTTGAACATGGGTGTTTCTTTTTCCTTGGGCAACATGGTTGAGGGTGAAGCCAAACCATTCCAAGTCATATAGAGGTAGACATAACAGCATGGTTGGGTGATGAAGTGATCCGGATTTTATGAGCAGAACGAAATGAATACGTATTATTAAAATATGCTTAACACAGAATAACAGAGATACAGTAAAACTGGTTTTCTATTCAATAAGGAAATAAGTTGAAACTGTAAAATGTAGCGGAAAACAAGCTTGTTGGAATGGTGACGCTTATCTCTGAGAAGAGATGTGACGGTTGCACTCATTCGCAAGAAAATGATTACCATGAGGCTTTGAAGTCATTTTTACAATAAACAAGAATCTCCAAAACATTAGAAATCCAAAAACGTAACCCTAGGAGATGAAGCGCCAAAAGTCATGTGAGCCCCGTTTGGGTAAGTTAGTACATCAACTTCTCGGGGTTGTAACTTTTTCATACGATCTCCGTTTTAGGCGCATGATATCCCTTTGGAAAGGTCTAACCGAGAAGAATGATTTTCAATTCGCCCAAGTAAGTTCCTTTGCCAGTCACTTGGGCCCCAAATCCCCAAAAAATGTCGTTTAGGGCCTCAAAACGGCCCCGGAAGTTTGGAACCCGAAAAATTGCCAAGGTGGAAAATTGTTTTTCGAGACAGTGGAATAGGTGGGTGGACACCGATATCCACCTAGATCAATGCTCCCTCCTTAGGAATCAATGGTCTCCATTGTGTTGATTTCCCCCATCATATGAGGAAATTTTTGTTGAATTTGGCCACGGGTGAGTCACTTGCCTTAGTGCAGGAGTTGCCTTGCTTTGACAACTCGATAAAGTTGCATCCTTTGTTGTCGATTTCCCTTGATCTGTGTGTCCACAATCTGATCATTGGATGCTTCTTGCATGCAATCATGGTTGAGATATGTTGGTTTCAACTGCCCTTATATCTCTGAGGTGTCCAATAATGGTGGGAAATATGGCTGAAGGGGAGCCACGTTGAAGACTGGGTTTAGACCAAGGAAAGGGGGAATGTTGAGTTCAAAATCATTGTCACCCACATCCTTGGTGATAGTGTATGGCCCATAATGGAGTGGGATAAGCTTCTGATGGGGCCCTGTAAGGCGTTCTTTCTGTAAGTGCAACCAAACTTTGTCTCCCACCTGAAACTTATGTGGCACCCGATGTTGATCATGGCATTGCTTGTACTTGGCATTAGACTTCTGTAGAATATCCTAAACCTGTTGGTGGATGTGTTGGACCCTCTCAATGAACTGGGTGGCTTTGTCATATTCTAGTGGATCAGGGGATGAGTTGGTCGAGGTGGTCGCCAGGGGTAGTGCAACATCCATGGGGCCCAATGGCTGGAATCCCAACCCCACCTAAAAGGGGTTGTGGCCAGTTGAGCTATGCAGGGCTTAGTTGTAGCTATGTTGGACATAGGGAAGACTCTCATCCCATGTGCAAGGGTGTTTTAAATTGTACATGCATAGGATATGTATGATCATCCTATTGATGACCTCAGTTTGGCCATCTGTTTGGGGGTGGAAGGCAGTGGATTTGGTGAACTTAGTATCCAGCAGGGACCAAAGGCTCGACCAGAATTTGTTGAGGAATCGACTGTCACGGTTTGAGATAATGGTTTATGGGATCCCAAAATGTACCCATACTCATTCAAAGAAGAGCTTGGCAGTGGCTTCTACTGTAATGTTCTTCTTATAGGCGTCTAGAATCGCCATCTTGGAAAAGTAATCAACAACCACAAAAACGCATTCATTTCCCCTCTTAGTGGACGGGAGGCCCGACATGTAGTCCATTGAGATGGATTCCCACGGCCTGTTAGGAGAAGGAAGAGGGGTGTACAGGCCATGTTTCTTAGTGGTCGGTTTGGAAATAACGCAGGCGGTGCAGCACTTGATATACTTTCCGACATCCTGTCGAAGTTTTGGCTAGTAGAAATGTTTTTGCAGCATTGCCACTGTCTTTTCGACGCCAAAGTGTCCTACCACCCAAATGTAGTGAGATTCCCAAACCAGCTTCACACAGTCGCTTGATGGAATGCAGAGATGGCCCAGATGACACAATATCCCATCCTGAAGATGGAAATTAGCGACCATTGAGTTGGCACCCAACATCTGGTAGGTGGTGGAGAAGTCAGGGTCTGTCTCGTAGAGGTGGGGCCATCCAGAGGTCTCATGGCCGCAAGAGCCTAGCACCGCGGTGAGTACTGCGATGGAGGCTAGCTGAGGAAATCAAAAACTCGGTTTGTACTTCTTGTTTTATATTTGATGTTGAGGTGGAACTATTTTAAGTATGTGGACCACTTTTGATGGCAGACATTCTTCAATTTTCCTTGGGTCTGCATGAACTGTAGTGGTTTGTGATCAGTGTTCATGATTGTCTCCTTCCCAAGAATGTAATGTCTCCACTGGCGGCAGGCTTTCACAATGGAGTACATTTCTTTGTCGTAAGTAGGGTAATTACGGACAACATATGATAATGTCTCACTATGATAGGCCACGGGGTGGCCGTGTTGAGTGAGAACGGCGCCCAAAGCATAGTCTGAAGCATTTGTCTCGATATCAAAGGGATGTTGTAGGTCCGGTAATGAAAGCACTGGAGATGAGCACAAATGATTCTTCAAGTTATTGAAGGCCTGTTGTTGGGACAGGCCCCACACAAATTTTACCTTATCTTCACCCCTGGCTACTTGGTTGAGGGCCCATGCAATATGAGATAATCCCAACACGAATCTGCGTTAGAAATTGGCAAGGCCCAAGAAGCTCTGAAGTTCAATGAGTGTGGTTGGAGTTGGCTAGTCACGGATGACTTGGATCTTGGTTGGATCCACATGCACACCATGATGATCAACAATGTAGCCTAAGTAATGGACCTTGTCCATGCCGAAGGAGCATTTTTCCAAGTTTGCATATATTTTGTGATGTCATAGGGTGTGCAGAACCTGTTGAATATGCTACAAGTGTTCCACCCAAGTCTTGTTGTAGATGAGGATGTCATCCAGATACACCACTACAAAAGTATTGGTGAAAGGTCATAGCATATCGTCCATCATCCCCATAAAATTTGTTGGAGCATTTGTCAAACCAAAGGGCATGACCAGCCATTCAAAAAGACCTTCTTTTGACTTGAAGGAGGTCTTCCATACATATTTTTGTTCTATTGGGACCTGGTGGTATCCAGACTTCAAATCAATCTTACTGAACTATTTGGATCCTGTAAGTTGATCAAGGAGGTTGTCAATTCGAGGAATCGGGTACCGGTTTCGGACTGTGATTTTATTCAGGGCCTGGTAATCAATGCAGAGTTGCTAAGTTTGGGCTTTCTTCTGCACTAGCACGATTGGGATGTCACAAGGCGATGAGATGGGACAGATGTGCCCCTAGTGGATAAGTTCTTGGATATGCCTCTTCATCTCCTCGTTTTCTAACAGAGAGTGGCGGTAGACTGGCCCATTGGGTAGCGATGCACCTGGGTCAGATTGATGGGATGCTTGACCTAGCAGTGCAGAGGTACCTCAGTGGGAGAGGAGAAGATATCTGAGTATTCTTCCACGACCTTATACACTTTCTTCTGTTGTGTAGAGAGATCGATCGCGGAGGCCCTGGATGTGGTTGTGATATTTTGCTCACTCTGAGAGCGAATCATGAAGAAGACAAATTTCTCGGTCTGAGAGATGACCTTCCTGCATTGCTTGGCAGAGATCAAGGAAATATCACTAGGAGGGACTGCCTCAGGTATCCTGTACAATTTCCTATTCAAAGTAATAATATCACTACGAGACCTAGACTCATATACAACATGACGTTTCCATAAATAAGGTTGGCCCAAAAGAACATTACAAACTTTGAGAGGAGAAACATCACACAATACCTCTTCTTTGAAGGGCTTGATGTTGTACGACAATCGACACTATTGGATGATGCGAAGATTGCTTCCTTAGAGGAGCCATCCAATGGTAGGGTTGTGGGTGCGGTGTTGTCGACAGGGCCAGCCGCTTGACGACCTCTGCTAAGATGAGGTTCTTCTGGCTACCTCTATCAATGATGAAGTGCAGTAGGGTGCCTTTTACCCGCATCTTTGAATGGAAGAGGCGCTCGCCTTCTTTTGGCTCGTCTGGTTCACCAGGATGGAGCTTGGTGGTAGAAATGGCGGCACTGGGTTCCATGTCAATGACCTGTCTTCCCATTTATGGTTCTGACTCAGAGCCAAAACTCACATCTGATTCACAGGCTTTCACTTCGGCCACTAGCGACTACTTTGAGTGGTAGTCAACAGTGTTATGCCAAGGGCTCTTATGGAAGTCGCACCAATTCCCGGTATTTTTCTTTGTCTTTTTGGTGTCCTTCTTTGCTTGTGGCTTGGACTGGTTGTCCTGATACTATCCATATTTTCTTTGTCCTTTGTTCTGTGGGCTAGGGCCTCCCTTTCTTGGATTTTGTTGTGAGGGGTTCCGAGGCCCAAATTGCGGCAACTTTTGTTTGAGCTTCTGCTCGATTTTGATGGCATATCGGTACGCCGGGCCCAAGGATGAGATGTCCAGAAATTCCATTTTTGTCTGGATGTATCTATGAAGAGCACCATGATACTTAAGCATGAGATGTCGCTCTGAATATTTGATACCCAGCTTGGTGTGCAAGGTATGGAAGATATTTGTGAACTCTGGCACTGCTTGGTCTCTTTCTTTCCGCAGTGTGGTCCATTTGGTATACAAGTCGTCATAACTTCCGACAGGGTAGTATTGTTCCTTAATAGCATCCCTGAAGGATTCCTAGGTGGTCATGACTCTAAATAATGAGGGTTCCTATGTTTCCTTTTGCTCACAGAAAGTTTCTCACCAATCTTTGACACGGGGAATGGCTTTAAGGAGCGCAAAAGTAATATTTTCTCTATTCGAAAAGTTATGGACATAAAAATACCCTTCTAGTAGATTCAACCACTTATCTATAAAATTTGTGTCTATCTAACCTTGAAATATAGGAATATCGAAGTTGATGTGTACCTTGAAGGGGGCGGCGCCTCTACTCGAGTAAGATGTGTCGCATGTTGGTAGTCGCCGAAGGATTTGCGCGAAACTATCCATCATCTCGTTCCTTTGTTGCGTGAGGGATTCCTCAAGCAACATTTTGAAAGGATCTCCTTTCCCGTCAAATTTTTTTCTCCTGCCATGAGAAGTTTCTTGGGTGTGCGAGAGCTTTTGTCCTCAAGAGAAACAAGCTTGAGACCTAATTCTTTGTACCCTGACCTCATTGGGGACATGCATTAAGACAACAAGGAGCAAATCGCTCTGATACCACTGATCCAAATTTTATGACCAGAACGAAATGAATACAGATTATTAAAATATTCTTAACATGGAATAACAAAGATACAGTAAAACTGGTTTTCTATTCAATAAGGAAATAAGCCGAAACTGTAAAATGTAGTGGAAAACAAGCTTACTGGAATGGTGGTGGCTTATCTCTGAGAAGAGATGTGACGGTTGTGCTCATTCGCAAGAAGATAATTACCATGAGGCTCTGAAGGCATTTTTACAATAAATAGGAATTTCCAAAACACTAGACATCCAAAAACCTAACCCTAGGAGATGAAGCACCAAAAGTCACGTGGGCCCCATTTGGGTAAGTTAGTACATCAACTTCTCGGGGTCGTAACTTTTGCATACTATCTTTGTTTTAGGCACACGATATCTCATGGGAAATCTCTAACCGAGAAGAACGATTTTCCAATGGCCCAGGTCAGTGCCATTAGAAGTCACCTAGGCCCAAAATCCCCCAAAAATGTCGTTTAGGGCCTGAAAACGGCCCCGAAAGTTTGGAACCCAAAAAATTGCCAAGGTGGAAAACTGTTTTTCGAGCCAGTGGAATAGGTGGGTGGCCACCGATATCCACCTGGATCATGAAGTAGTGAGGCAAAGGAATTATGGACGTGCAGTTCTTGGGGCAGATTGGATAATTGTGCCATGACGTGGACAATGGTGTCAAGTCTCCACAGATGACTTTTCTTTGGGGTGAATTCATAGTGAAACAAGGTGAGGGGAAACCTTGCCTTGGTCTGAGATCGTTGTGTGGATGGACCAAATTGTGGAATGAATTCAAAGTACAGACGCACCAATAGTTTCGAATTGCAACACTTAGACATTATGGAGGATCTCCTTAATGAAGATAGGATGACGGTAGAAGTATTGAGGCAAGGATGGACACTTTCCTTAGTATTTAGAGTTGGATGGAGTGAAAAATATGTGAATAGAAAAGACTAAATTTAGGAATGGATATGCACATTTCATGAACTAGATGTGACGGTTGGACTAGCTACCCAACTAGTGCAGGACTTGAGGCTAGCATTATGCGAAGACATGACATAGTTTGGTTGAAGTATGGGTGCAACAACAAGTTCATTGAAGTTCAACACTTAGAAATTTTTGAGGTTTTTGTTGAGGTTGCAGCCACAGTTGAGGTGGCACCAACAACGAAATGAAAATTGGTCGTCGCACTAGGGTAGTGGCATCTTAGACATTGTGGACAGAGTTTGGGAGGAGACATCTTCCCATCATATCAGATAGTTGGTCACACACAATTTTGGGTAGGGAAATGTGGATGGTTGCATGGGTTGCGGAGGATTGTAGTGAGAGTTGAAAACTTGGGGTTTCCACTTTGACAAAATTTGGGGTTTCCAATTGGCACATAACTTGGGGTTTCCACTTTGACAGAATTTGGGGTTTCCAATTGGCACAAAACTTGGGGTTTCCAGCAGACTTAGTTGTAATGGGAGCATGAGTTCGGGGAGAAACTTGGAGATCATAGATTTTATGGATGTTTTTGAGGACGACAACAACTTGATTTTGGGGAGGATGTAATGCCTCGGGTGCTCAGCTTGAGCTCACGCACTTCCACAATAGTCTGAATCGGGAAAGCGGGATGTTCGGTGTGAATGAGGAGATGGAAGTCTTCATATAGGAGAGATTTGGGGTTCCTTGAGCATGAAACATGCCAAGGGATGACTCCACCCAAGGTGCCTTGTGAAAAGATCCAAACGACTAATGGTTTGATGAAGGGTTGAGGGAAAGACTTGGGAACTCCACCAACAAAGGAAAATCGACTAAGGCGTGGGGGGCACACTTAGGGAAGTCACCTCGACTCACCTAATGGGTGTGTGCACCCAAGACGACGAGTCAGTTAGATGGATGAGGCACGTCAATCCAAGAAGCATGTCGGTTGATGGGCACAAGGTCTAAATGGGTGCATTGGGTCCATGAAGGGGCGCAACAGTTGGTTGAGTGTGACGATTCATGAAGGGGTGTGACATACCCAAGAGACGTGATGTTTCACATAAGTGATCCTTGGAGTCCATATAAGAGCAAGGGAGCACAACCAAGAAAGGTATCTTGGTAGAAATTGAAGGAGAGCAAGAGAGTTATGTGGTTATGAGGAAGATAAAGAGGGAGAGCTCCCTCAAGGAGCCAAGTCACTCCATTTGGGAGGACTTGTGTTGCATTGAGGAGAATTCAATGGACAAAGTTGGGAGAGATTATCTTGGTATGATTTTGGGGAATTATGGAAAATATGGGTATGTTGGAGGCATGTGTGAGGAAGAACTGAAATCTCTGAAGTCTATGGAAATGAAGAGACAACAATCCTACGGTTGTGGGCATGTCTGAGGTGCACCGCAGGAGGTTGTGGAGACGGTTGCGACAGAGAGTCTTGGTGTGACAAATATTTTTATGAGTGTCTTGGTGAGGTGAGGTGAGTCGTTTGACTCTATCGAAATTGTAAATCAATCTGGTAGTGCTCGTGTTGTAATTGTTTGACAATAACAAAGACTTAGTTGGGTGTTAGGAACAGTTTGTGTCTCCTGCACAATATCTATGTTTCTCTTGTGTATTTCATTGTCATTCTCTTGGCTTCACATGTTCATGGATGTATGCTTAAATATGACTAAGTGTTAAAGTTGTTAACAAATGTCTAAGTATACAAGAGTTGCACTAGAGTAGGAGTGTGACTCGTTGTTAACCTAGAACGGAATATGGGTATGTTCTAGGTGAAGAGGCATAGTCCAGACGAAGTATCTTTGGTGTTTCCAAGCAACCAAGTGAGAAATGTTGCGGTGCCACATGCCCTCAAGAGATGTATCATCACCAGGCACACTATGGGGATGTGACACCTATAAATTTAGAGATGATTAATTTATTATGGATATCGTTCACAAGTTTCAATAATGTAGCTTAAAAAAACCATTAACAACTTTCCTCTTTTAACAATTGTACACTTAAAAATGCTTAATAGCACTAACCTAGATTTTTTTTTTTGTAAATAAAAAAGGGGGTATTTCCTTATTAATGTGTTGTCACTGTACAAAACTGATATATGTCACTGGCATGCCACCTGTTCCGCCAAACTGGTGGAAACTGAAACAGGTGGCAGCCAATTGTTCTTTCAGCCAAAAAGGGAAGTCACCACTTTACCTGCCATTTTGTTGGAAACCAAAGTAGGTGGCAGCTGGTAGTGCTGACAAATCTATCTGGGTATACTAGACATACTAACAAAATCTGAAAATTAAAACTAGGAAAAAAACTGAACAGAGTATCAAACCAGGTTGACAAGAAAAAATCTCCATCACTGTGTCGGTGAGGCTCAGAGCACTGTGTAGAATTAAACATTAGAGGGGCTATGAGAACAATGGAACATGAAATTTGAAGAGCCAATGTGAAGGCTATCATCGTTGGGTTTGAGCACATAGGGTTGTGTGCGGTTCGGGCACCGCTACTTGGTTGGCACATTCAAGAAGGCGTCAAACAACATGTCGATGTGGTTAATGATGAGGATGTGTCGGTGGAGTTGCTCCATCATATAACCTCTAATTTCAAAAATAATCTCCAACTACTCCAAGTTGAAGAGGTTGGGTGGAGTCTGGTCGCAATCGTCAACTGGGTTCAACAGTGGAGGCTCAGCCCGGAAATCCCTCATGGAGAGTTCCTCCTAAACAATGCAAGTGGCACCATCCATTGTCGTCGGTGTATCTGTAGCAACAACACTAGTGTTGGGGCTATCATGGGCATCTGAAACCATGTAGAGGAGGGACTCTGGTGGAACCTGAATTGGTTCCTCTGGGAATTCCTCCTCCACGAAGGCCTTGGAGGCGTATGTGGCTGCCCAGTTAGCTGAGTCCAAGATATGGACAAAGCCCTCTCCAAATTGTGCAGGTGTCCCTGTCATTTTGCGCGACTGTACCAGGCAGGACCTCACCTGGTTTTTCCTCTCTCTCTCGGTATGGTGGAGCTTGGAGGTCGAAGAAATATGCATATGAGGCCAGAGAAAACCGACTGGACCAAAACCAAATTCCCGAGCAGAGCAAGGAGACAGAGCACTGAGGAGAAGTGGTGAATTCCATGGCCGAGATGGACAGTTAACCGAGGGACGGATATGACCACTCTGCTACCTATCGTACCCAACGTCACCCTATTGCAATTAATTGTAGAGGCCACCATTAATATGGCAAGGGGGAGTTGTCGCCCCTCCCTCTGCGATCATTTATGGTTGTCCTCCATCCAAGAATAGGCATTGGGGTGGCAGTCAACCATATTTATGGCATGCTCTATGAGGGGGTTGTGTGGCCTCCCCTGGGCTACGTGTCACCACATCTGGGGTAGAACTAACCTAGATTTAACAACACTTCATAATTTATTTTGTTTGAAAAAACATTTCAAATTCTAAAGAACGATAATTATAAATTATGAATATTTTTTCTTATTTAACATCTAAATATTTATATGATATTTAATTATTAACGACCCTAACATATTGAAAAATTTATAATAATAACTATTAAAAAAGTTATACAACATTTCATAATCTCGCTACATAACAAATTAATATGCACTTGAGATTGTCAATTATTAACAAATCCTGTAAATTTGAGCATGCAAGTTTCCACAATTAATCATAATACTAAAAACAAATCTGGATGTAAATTGTGTATGAAATTATGACTCTAAAATCTCCTCTTATCTCTTAAATTCATTCATCTTTACAATATTATTTTCCCCTACTTATAATCCTTTCATTTCATTCCATCCCTACCTTCTCTCCTTAATTATTTATTAACCATTTTCTCTAATTTTTTTCTCTTTAAAATCCCTTCATTTCTTTCTTATCACTTTTTTATTTCATTTGATCACTTCTTTCATTATTTCCCTAATCTTTAACCCTTTGTCAAACTTTTTCTCTTGTATCCTCCACTCACCTTTATCCCTTTATTTTTCATTTATTTTCATTTTTTATCATATTTTTTTATTTTTAACCCTTTGTCAAACTTTTTCTCCCATATCCTCCACTCACCTTTATCCCTTTATTTTTCATCATTTGATCACTTCTTTCATTATTTCCCTAATCTTTAACCCTTTGTCAAACTTTTTCTCTTGTATCCTCCACTCACCTTTATCCCTTTATTTTTCATTTATTTTCATTTTTTATCATATTTTTTTATTTTTAACCCTTTGTCAAACTTTTTCTCCCATATCCTCCACTCACCTTTATCCCTTTATTTTTCATTTATTTTCATTTTTTATCATAATTTTTTATTTTTCTTGAGGATGGCACTTAATTTTCTTATCTCACTACCCTCTTCTCCCTACTTTTTAATTATTATACCTTTACCTATTCTCTAGGTTTATTTCTTTAACTAATATCCTATTATTAATGTAATACTTTATTATTAATTGTTTCAATTTTTTTTCTCAATTCATTCTCTCAACAAACTCTTTTTTTCCCTTTCTTTTTATCACTTTATTAATATTTTTTTTTAATATTACTTTGATTTTCTAATCTCCTTGACCTCTTTTGATTCCCCTCCTTAATAATTTTACCTTTACTAATTACCTAACCTCTAATTTAATATCTTTTTATTGTTTTAATACTTTATTATTATTATTCTCAAAAATTGTTATTTCACCTTGTTGCGCAAATGTTGTCATTGATGTCAACATGGTGCACAAACAGTATGGTGCAAAGTTGGTGCACAGACAGAGGAAGTGCACGGAAGGATTATTTGTTGAGCATATGTTGTCATTGATGTCCACATGGCGCACAGACAATATGGCACAAAGTTGGTGCACATACAATATGGCGCAAAGTTGGCTCACAAATAGAGGAAGTGCATGGAAGGATTATTTATTGAGCATATGTTGTCATTTATGTCCAAATGGAGAACAGACAATATGGCGTAAAGTTATCACACAGGCAGAGGAAGTGCGTGGAAGGATTCTTTCTATTGTAATATCGTAGATCCACATGAAATGGAACTCCTATAAGAAATCGTGAAAGGTTGAAAACAGAAGTGCATAGAAGGATTGAAGGACGAAAGGATCAACTATGAAAAAGAAATCACGGAAGTGATTGAGTCTACCATGAGTGCATGCAGAACAAGAGGATGACCTATGATGCAGTTCATAAGTAAAGTAGATTGCAACAAATTCCCTTGTCCATGATTGTAGAGACTACGAAAAATTCCCTTGTTCACCACTGCAAAGTGAATCAATGTGACGACGGATGTGCAAAGATCGCACGGTGGCTTGAGCAAAGTGACGAGTGACAGAGTGGACTGTGAAGCGACAAGTGAAAATTTGGAGTCACCAGGGTGAGCTCATAATCTGGTGGGGCGACTGAGTGAGTATATTGCAAGGCAAGTGCGGCAGGTTGAAGACTTGCAATTTGTGTCTTGTGCCCTTATTCTATATGTACAGTAGATGCTTTGTAAACCAGAATGTGAATTATTGCGATAATGAACAATTTGGTAAAACAAGAAATATTTGGTCCATTTGAGTTAGTCAAAAGGTTTGAAACAAAAGTTTGTCCACATATAACTAATTGGACTTTGATTTGGTCAAAATTTGTCAACAATGTAACAGTCATGCGTCAACATAATTTATTTAGATAGAAGTGTAACTAACAGGACTTTGATCTCGTCAAAATATGTCCACAATGTAATTATCACACGTCCACATACATGAAGTGGAACATAAGCAAAATAATTATAAATAGGGATTTGCTCTATTCGAGTGATGTGCGGATGAAAAGAGAAGAAAAGGGACATGTAATTGTTCAACGAAACTATCAGATTCATTTTTGTAGAGAAAGGTCAAGTTCTGTAAGAATATTTTTTTAAATGAATTCAGAGTGGAAGGGTGGTGCTAGGATGAGTTGAATCTCACTAAGGATTGGTTTCCTCATTATATGCGACAGGTTGGTTCCTAAGAGGATTGGTGTCCTCACTATCTGCGACAGGTTGGTACCTGATATGATTGGTGTCCTCACTATCTGCGATAGGTTGGTGCCTGAGAGGATTGGTGTCCTCACTATTTACAACATGTTGGTGCATGAGAGGATTGGTGTCCTCATTGTTTGCGACAAGTTGGTGCCTGAGAGGATTGGTGTCCTCATTTGTGACAAGTGGGCGCATGTTAAGTTGAATAATTGTAAATTGTAAGTTGGTTCTTGCAGGAGAACATAAAGAAAGATGTTATGTGGTTTTCTCCCGCACTGGATTTCCACGTAAAAGTTTCGGTGTAATGTGTTTTCTGTGTTATGTTTTTTTGTTCTGCGTGTATTATTATTTAAGTAAGAACTTCTAAATAATATTAATTTGTTGAAAGGAAAGAAAAGTATAAAATTGATACAATATTGATTCACCCCCCCTCTCAGTATTGGTGTAAGTTATAACAATTGGTATCAGATCCAGGTTCCTTCAGTAACATCCTAACATCTAGAAGGAAGATCATGCAGAAAGTATGGCAAGTCAAGATTCTTTATCTTCAACCAGACTTCCTCTGTTCAATGGAACAAATTTTTCATTTTGGAAAATCATAATGAAGACCTACTTGATGTCTCTTGGGATGTGTTAGCACTCTGTAAATTCCCAGAGGTTGTAAAAGGGCAGAAGAAATTTACAACAGGTAACCTTAACCAACCACTTCAAAACTGGGATCTAGCCCTGCCAGTTTCATAGAGGGATCTCTCTGTAAGATTTAGATTTGTTTGGATTTTCAGATCTTATACTAGTTAAAAAAGAATAGTACCGAGTTGTTTGTATTTTTTAATAAAATGGTTGAATGTCACTTACGCTTCCATTGGGTTATGGGGTCTATTTTATAAAAATGGAGATCAAAGGATAGTTTTTAGAAGATTCGTTTTACAGGGCAAGGTAGTGCAACTGCTGGAGTCTTTAGGAATAAAATGATGGATAACTAAAAAGGTGAGATATCAGTTAAAACAAAAAAGCAATTAAGAATTTCTTTGTTGCAACATCGGAAGGAAAACATTTAAATCTGTAAAAGATTAAGAACATAGTACACAATGGAAAATTCTGCAACTTTAACTTCTTTTAAAGATTAGATTAGAAAAACAACATGATAACTGAGAAAACAGAGGAAACTTCACCAGCAACTAACAGAGGAAACTTCACCAACAACTAACACGCAGAAATCCTGTGAAACGTCTCTTTGTATTACTGGAATAACCTCTTGATAAAAATTACAACGATTACAGCTTGCTTGGGCGTAAAGATCAACCCTTAGTACTTCAAAGTTTGAAGTATTTATAATCAAAATTACAAACGCCCTTGTCATCAATGATCAGGATGTGGCAGATGTTATTTTTAACTATCTAGATAACAAGATGCAAAAATATAGGTACTGATGATGATGCGTTGAATCTCTCATGCTGATTTTGGGGAAGATCATTGGTGAGTGATTCATATGACTTTGACTGCACTGGATGATGACTTGGACGAGACCTTTATCTTTACTCGATCAATTCACACAACTCATCCCATCTTTGTGTATCGGGGATGGTAACTTTCAATAGTCGGCGGTAGATTTCATCCATCTCGGTATACTTATCAAAAGTCGGCTTGGTGAGGATAATGTACTTCATTTCGTGATGTATACCTGAAAATATTATGTTGATACCTCAGTGATTGAAGGAGAGGCATCCTTTCTTGGCATTCTTATCCTTTGGTACATGTGGAGTGGTAGTCTGTGAAAAAGAGACTGAAGGAGATTCCTGCTATTTAATATCTACCAGAGTATTTGCCTCCCACTCTGTCTGGTTCACATACTTTTCAATTTCTGGTTTGAGGGTGTGAGCATAAGGTGAACTTTTGTTTTTGGATCTCATATCTGCAATTATCCCACTTGGATCATAATTCCAAATGAAACTGGTGTTGAATTTCATTTCCTTTAATAGTTTATCTGCCTCTTCACCAGCAACTCGACTGTAGCAGATAAACGGTCCCATTTGCCCTTTAATACTCATCTGCTATTTTTTATTCAAAGACACAAAATGAATGTCATCTGAGTTTTTCATCTGACGAATATACTCTAGTGCAAATGTTAGAACAGGCACATACTTGGGCAGTTTGTATGGAGCTAGTTCACACCCATACACTCTGATCTATGTGTGATTCTGATATAGGAACCAGTCCCTTATCTTTACGAGATCTGAAAGGCACATAACTCTTTGGATCTCCTCGTTTATCCTCGGTTCTGGTCTTCCACTGAGCATGCTTACTACTGGGTGATAAAACAACTCGATGAAATGTTTGAAACTGAACTCAGTGGAGTTTCTTCTGAGTAGCGACGTCCACAGAGTTACTGCTTGCAGGTTTCCATCCTTGTCCATTTTCTGCATGAGAAAGGAAAATGTGTCTACTTGATAGAACATAAACATGTAGGCCAGTATTAAAGAATACCAGAACATGCCTTCTGTAGCGAAATTTGCTAGTTGCTCGTGTAGGTTTTCGGCCAAAAAACCGTTGTAATCAAACTAGGTGGCAACTTTCTCTTCAGCAAAGAAAATGGACAGGAAACCTAGGATAGGTTCATCCACCCATTCGTCTGAGAAATAACCGAGCAAACAACACAGTGTTGAGATAATCTAGTTTCCCTTTTCGGAAAATATGGAGGAATCATAAGGAGGATTCTTCTTAGGAAATTGGGCATCTTGTGGGAGGAACAACTCAAAGATTTGTGCTCTTTGGGGAAAAGACAGGTTCTGATACATTTCTGTTAGAATTTCAATTGTGGGGGGAGAACGGGGTTTGTCTCTAGGTTCCTGCATCATTTGATCGATGGTCTTGGGTGTAATAAGGAAAAAGGTTTCTCCAAATGAAGATATTATGGCTCTCTGATCAGGGAGGTAGTGCGCTTGGCATTTGAGGGTGAATTCGGGAAAATGATAGACTTGGGGAAAACGATACAGAGGAAAACTTGATTGCCAGAGCCCAATTTCATCACTTTGATTGATGAAGGTGTCTTTAAACCATGACTGTAGCTCGACGAAGTCGAAATCGGACCTGGTTTCTGAGATTAAATAGTCTTTGTCTACTAATGGGATCCGGTCGAGATCGACAGGAGGTGGGAGAAATGGATTTTCCTCCACATTTGACTTTTTACTTTTGGGCGCCATTGATTTCCACCGGCACCTGCACACCGAACACACGTTAGTAGGCGAAAACTATGGTTGTATGAGATGTTGCAGAGGTGAAGGAAAATGAGTCTCTGATACGCAGGGAGTGTGAGTGGAATGCGAATGACCGAAATAGGGTTGGAATTTAGTGAACGGGGGTCCGTTGGGTGAAAAAGGACAGGTTAGATGAACAACGGGTATGTGGCCAGTAATAAATGGCCAACGGGTCCTTTAGAGCGTGAGGGGGCAAGGTGAAGGACATCTTACGTGTGTACCTGGTTGACATGCAGAATGGTGATTGGGGAATGAACGAAAAAGATATGACCCGTAACAGTTAGATGGAGGGGACATGCTGACGCGGTCATGAAATGGGATCTACAAGGGGTGGTTTTGGGGTGTGACATCTCTGGATGATGGTGGTGAGTTGGAAAAATGGTAAGCGGTAAATATTTGGAGTGGGGAGGTAATATGCAATGAGATGATGCCACGTAGGGATGGGGCCCGCCTGGACACTACTTCATTCTGGACCACCCCGCCCCCCCCCCCGC
>JASDQU010100398.1:556904-567196 GCA_032191745.1 Picea mariana
CGTAGATCTGGGTGCCAAAAGCTTAGTCGTAGATCTAGGCCTGATTTTTAATCTTCGGGGCGCAATTCAGTATATGAGGCAAAACTTAGGCTTAATGACCTTTTTATGGGTTGTGTGCACTGCTTCTCTTGCTTTTGTCACCAAGGGGTTAGAAAATCATTTCACCATCAAAATCGTGCATTTTTCATCAATCATCTTACATATTTTATTGAAGAGAAACTAACTAACCTATGTCCTAACCTACTCATTTGCACCTTTAGCCCAGCTTAGACTGTCGGGCTAAGAAAATACTCTACCTTGGGGCTATTTGACCAATATTAGACTGTTTGGTCAAATTTATTCACTAGCTAACCTAATTACTTGGCTAAGATTAGACAGTTTAGCCAAGCTTATTCACTAATCCTAAATACTTAAATTTAAAAAACTTGGCCATGTTTAAATTGTATGGATCAAGTCATCATCATTTCATGGGGCTTTATCCATTTTCTTTTATGCCCTCTTTTTCTTTTTCTCATTTTTTTTATTTCTTTTTTCTTTCATTTCTTTTCTTTTCTTTTGTAGAATGCAACAATATCTGCAAGTCAAAAAACACTAAAGGAACAAAATTACAATCAGCAGTTGATCCTATAAATTATAGGGTTATAACTATGGCTCCACCTGGGGATGGTATCCTCCTTGTGAGGTGCCAAGACCCTTGTTTCTTGTTGTCTTGAAAAACTTCCTTTAGAGCTTCTTCTACTATCTGACTTGCTTTATTTTGAAAATTTTGATGACATTATTCAGTGTCTCAGGGCCTTCTCTGCGGGCTTCGAACACCTGAACAAAAGCACCTACACACAAGCTGACTATAAAATAAATGATATGTACAATGGAAAAGGAATGGTGATCTCTCTATTGAGGCGGAAGATAATGTTTCAGCATCCTGTTGTTTACAAGTCCCCTTGGCAGGTCTGATCCGTCATTATTATTAAGCAAGAAAGCATTATTTCTTCTATAGGCCTGAATGGTGTAAGGGCCCTTCCACAAGCTATCGAACTTTCCATGTTTACCTTTATCTTCATTTCTGGAGTCCCATTTCAAAACTAGATCACCTAATTCAAAGTTATCCTCTTTGGTTCTCTTGTCATAAACCTTTTTTATATTTTCCTGGATCACTTGAGTTCTATTGTAAACTTCTTCTCTAGATTGTTGTAACTGAATCATTTGATTTATTCTTCTTTGAATATCATTAGGCTCTGTTTGAGCTTCCTGCAATAATTTCATAACTGGAACTTTCAGAGAAGGAGGAAAATTTGCCTCAGTGCCATATACCAGTTGATATGGAGACATACCAATTAATCTTTTATTACTCAGTCTATCTGCCCATAGTGCAAAAAACAATTTATTATGCCAGGACTTCTTGTTTTCTTGTAATGTTTTCTTGAGGATATTCACTAGACTTTTGTTTGAGGAATCAGCTAGCCCATTATCTTGAGGGTAATAGGTTGTGGAATGCCCCAACGTAATGTGGTATTGGCTGCAAAAATCTATGAGTTTTTTGGATCTGAAATTCGTTGCATTGTCAGCTATAATTTTTCTGGGGCACCCAAAACGAGATAAGATATTAGTTTCTAAAAATTTTATGATAACAAAGTCAGTAGCTTGCTTGCATGGCATAGCCTCGATCCATTTGGTGAAATAGTCTGTGGTTGTGAGGATCCACTTGTGTTGGCCTGAAGAAGATGGGTGTATTTCTCCAATAAATTCCAAACCCCATTGTTGGAAAGGGCTTCAACTGATATGGGTTTCATGGGAAGAGGCAACAACTTCTTTTTACCTTCGAAAACCTGACATTTATGACAAGAAGTAACTTTGTTATGAACATCAACAAACAATGTAGGCCAATAGAAACCAGCTCTAAAGACTTTGTTGGTTTTGGTCTTCCAACTTAGATGTCCTCCACAATCTCCTGCATGGAACTCCTGCAGAACTTTGTCAGCTTCGTCTTTCAACAGAAAATTAAGCAAAATACCACCAGGATCTTTCCAATAAAGATTAGATTCTAGAATACAAAATTTTAATGCTTTCAGTTTGATAAATCTGGCTTTGGTCTTAGTTAAACCAGGAGGATTTTGTAAGTTGTGAAGTACAAAAATGAGATCTGCATACCAGGGAGAGTTTAAGAATACCTCTTTTACCTTTGGAGTCACCTTTTCTTCTTGTTCGTCAACTGCAGCCAAGAAATTGATATCTAGAGCATTAAAATTTGATTATGCCATTAGTTTAGCCAAACCCTGTCCTTTGATCAATTTAGTAGGCTTTATTTCGATGTCATATTCCAGAATGACCACAATCCATTTCCCTCTTCTGTCATCTGGATTATCCTGAGTCGGGATATCTTTTACCACTGCGTTTGGAACATATGCAATTGTGTGAGAATGGAGAATATAGACTCTAAAATCCTTTATAGCCTTTACCAGAGCAAAGGCTTGTTTCTCCATAATATTATAATTCAACGCAGCATCTCGTAAATCTTTGTTGAAAAACATTATGGGTTGCTTATACCCTTCAATGTTTTTCTGCAACAATATTGCTGCTATGGTGTGCTCAGATGCAAAAGAGAAAAGATAAAAATCTTTGGAATAGTCTGGGCTAATCAGAACTGGAGCTTGGGTAAGTGCATGCTTTACCTATTCAAAAGACCGCTTGGCTTCAGTGTTCCATTTGATTTTTGCGTCCTTTTTCAACATGTTAGTGATGTTCATAAGAAGTTCGACCAAGTTGGGTATGAGCCTTCTAAGGAAATTTATTTTTCCTATGAATGATTGCAGTTCTTTTAAGTTCCTAGGGTGTTCCACCTTCTGAATGGATTCTATTTTATTGGGATCGATTTTGATTCCATCCTTGGAGATTATGTGTCCCAATAACTTGCCTTCCTCTAATCCGAACAAAGACTTCTTTGGATTCAATGAAATCCCAAATTTTCTACATTTCTCAAGCACGCGTCTGAGATGCTGCAGATGTTCTTCGTCGGACTGGGAGTATACAGTCACATCATCCAGATATATGACTATAAACCTTCCTAGTTCGTCCACAAAAGAAATATCCATTGCCCTTTGGAAAGTGGCACCAGCATTCATCAAGCCAAAAGGCATCTTCACATACATGAAGGTTCCCCAGGGTGTGGTGAATGTTGTCTTTTCTTGATCTTCTGGGTGAACCGAGACTTGGTTATAACCGGAGAAACCGTCTAATAAAGAAATCCTACTCGACCCAACTACCTTTTGCAAAATATGGTCCATTTTGGGCAATGGGTAATTATCTTTAAGAGAGACTTTGTTCAGATTTTTGAAATCTATACAAAGTTTGATCTCACCGGTTTTCTTCCTGGTAGGAACTAGGTTAGAAACCCATTTGGAAAATCTCAAAGGAACTATAATGTTTGCATCATACATCTTTTTGATTTCTTTCTCTATCAGGGGAAGCAACTTGGGATTGATTCTCCTAAGTTTCTGCCCGAAAGGTTTGTGTTCTTCTTTTATGGGAATCTGATGTTGTATGATACTTGTGTCATAGGATTTTAAGTCCTCATAGCCCCAGGCAAAAACATCTATATATTCCTTAAAAAGTTCAATGTATTTGCTTTTTTCCTCCGGTGGCAGAGATTTAGACAGTTTTATCATTTTGGGGTTTTCTTTTGTTCCTATGTTGCACTCTTCAACCTCTTTACCACTAGCTTCAATTTTAGGTTTTTTGGCTACGTCGTTAAAATCAAACAAGTCTTCCAACGGAACTAAACCTCTAGGTAACACATTGTTTTTCAACTGTAGAATATCATAATCTACCTCATTTTCATTAAATTCTTTAGCATCTATTTTATTTACACTACCATTCTCAAAAACAAATTTATTTACAAATTGATCATCATTTTATAAATCTTTGTTTGTACATTCGAAATCATTCTTACATTGTAAAAAATCTTCAATCTGATCGTCGTTTCCAAATACCTGCCAATATCTGATGTTGTTAGGAATGGTTGGTCTGCACTTTACCTCCACTGTGTACTTACGAGTGGGACGAAAAGGGATTTTACAGGTAGCTGCTGATGTAGCCATCCCATCTGCGAGTATATTTTGTCCCCTAGGCATTACCTGCAAGTCAATCTCAGTAAAGCATTGAAGAGCATCCAAAACAACATTACATTAGGCTCTAAGTCTGGGATGTTTTGTTGCATACTCACCTTTGATTTGCTTGATAATGAATTCAGAATCGCCCCTTACCATTATCTGCTTGGCACCAACTTTCTTCAATAATTTCAGGCCGAGCATCAAAGCTTCGTACTCGGMTATGTTGTTAGTACATTGGAATTTGAGTTTGTAGGAATGGCTCTCTGAATATCTTGATCTGTGATTATGTAACCAAACTCTAGCTCTGGCTCCTTCTTTKCTCACTGCACCATCGAAGTCCATGCTCCAAAAATCTGCTGGCAGTTCCTCACTTTCCACAGTTTCGACCTCTCTTGCCTCAATGATTTCTTTATTTTCCTTTGGATCATTTGTGTCACTTTCCAACTGGGCAATTTGTCCTTCCAGATCACTGTCATTGTATAATATGAAATAATCCAGGTCGGAGTGTACCGAGTCAAAAGAATGCAAATCCTTGTAGGGTCTGGTGACTTCAAGTCCCAACTTTTCCATTACTGCCTTGGGCATCAGGTTATGAGAGGCACCTGAATCCACATAGCGTTGTGTAATATCAAGTCGTGGATATTTAGGCTGATGTAAAAAGGTGCGACAACTCCATTATTAGTCTAACCATCTACTTCAGGACCAAAAAGGAGCCCTAGTCCATCATAAACAAGATTTATTGTGTCTGAATGATTTGCAGATCCAACATTCAAAGCCTTAGTACCTATCTCAGGTTCGATGCTTAAATCTTTAATCACCAGCAACCTATAAGCATTCTTGTTCATTAACTGAGAGAGGGGAATGGGAATTTTCAATTTAGCTAATTCCCCTTCAAGGCTGAATGCAATGGAAAATTTGCTTAAGGTCTGTACTTCTAGTTTATCTATTGGAACTCTATAACCAGATGCCCTTGGTTAGCTTGTTTGACTAATTGATGAAACTTCAGTCTGATTTTATCTTTGTAGAATCTCTATAGATTTTGGTGTAGAAGATTCAGCATTATTTCTCTCAAGGATCTTCTTGGGAGCGTTTTCTAAGGTCTTCTTGGTTTCGACTATTTTCTTTGTTTCATTACCCTTCTTTGTTTCAACAGTCTTCTTTGGAGGGTTGTCATTTGCTCTCTTTCTCCTCAGGTTATACTGCCTGTGTACCTCCATAATAGCATTTTCAAAGGCCTCTTGTTCTGTTTCATCTACTTCCTCATTTACCTCTGTTTGTGAAAGAAGAAAAATCTTGTGCTCTTCCTGGGTGAGGAAAATGGATTCATCATCATGAACGCCCATGAGGTTTATATGAGTATCATCGAATTCCTCGAGTACCTCCTCCCCATCATCAGCGTAATTCCCCTGGAGGGGTGGTCTGATCTGCTGATCTGGCCCCCTCTGTTCTCTTTGATTCCTAGGATCTCTCTGTCGGATCTGGGTCGTATTTCTTCTTAAGTTTGGGTTCCAAATTGGAGGAGTAGCTTGGTTATCCCTGAGAGGATTTCTTTCAGCTATAGTAAGTCTATCCATCATTCTCTCCATCGCTCTGGCTAAAGAGTCCAATTTGGCATCTGAAGAGGATGTGGAAGGTTCCTCTTTGATTGTGACCCTCCTCTCTGTTCTTTGCCTGGCCCTTCTAGCTAGTAGGTTAGCCTCCACGCTTACTGCGCTTTTTTGCATGTCTTCCAGAGTAGCTGAATTTCTTTCCCTTAGCTGATATGATATATCAACGTCAAATCCATCTGGAAACTTAATTAGTGCTCAACCTTGAGCAGGTTTTATGTCAGCTAGGATGGCATTGTAAAGGTTATTGAACCTAGTGCAGTAATCCTACACTGTTTCTCCCTTATTCTTCTTGATGTTCTCATACTCTGATAATATCTGGAGTGGATTTTTCTTAACCTCCCATCTGTCTAGAAAACTTCTGTGAAAAGCGGCAAGATAAGCTATCGAAGCAGGACGTAAGGCTTTAAACCACTTTTTAACGTCCCCAGTCAGGCTTTGTTCAAATAATCTCATTTGTACATCAGCTTCATCCACTTCCTGCAGATCAAAATAATCATTCATTTTTTCAACATGTTGTTGTGCATTAATAGAACCAATATTGTCATATTGAGGGAGTCTAGTTTGATAATCTTGAGGCATGGCATGCAAAGGAGCTGCCAACACCAAGGGGGCATATCTTACTGCCATAGCTGGTGGATTAGCTTGAACAGTAACAGATGCAGTGGAGGACGAAGGACTAGGGGGTGCAGAGTGAATGGTTTGAGGTTTCACAGAGGCTACAACAATCCTTAAGGCGGAAAGTTTGACCGATTGCTGGAAATGAGCTATGTCCAAATCTTGATCAAGATTAGCCACCAAATCTTCTAATTTATCAAATTCCTGGAGAAAAAGTTGATCAACATCCGCCCTGGGTGAGAGAATTTCAGGAGTCTTAGGTCGCAGGATGGTTTGATCCAACACAATTTCACTTACAAAGCTGTCTGATTTTGTTCTAAAAAGGCTTTGTTCAAAAGTGATATCAAACTCAAGATCCTGAAGGGCAACCAGTTTCTCTGGGAGGGAAGGAGATCTGTGAAAGGGACTATGACTTCATGAACCTTCCGTAACAGTTTTCTTTCTGAGTAATTTCTCGGGATTGTCTATTGCGGTTGCAGGTTCTGGATCTGGATGAGATCTAGTAAAAATTCTTTTGGGAGCCAGAATTCTAATTTTTATTTTATTTTTCTTTTGAGAAAAAATTTAAATTAACTATATACAAATATTAACAACCTCTGAACATTATCTCTTGATATATTTGGATTTTATGACTTGTTCAAAAATAAGGTTTTCTTTGTATAGAAAAAGAAATCGTAGGATTGGAAATATGTTCAGACTCCCCAGTATGGTCGCCAATTATGTTAGCACTCTGTAAATTCCCAGAGGTTGTAAAAGGGTAGAAGAAATTTACAAGAGGTAACCTTAACCCACCACTTCGAAACTGGGATCTAGCCCTGCCAGTTTTAGAGAGGGATCTCTCTGTAAGATTTAGATTTGTTTGGATTTTCAGATCTTAGGCAAGTTAAAAAAGAATAGTACCAAGTTGTTTGTATTTTTTAATAAAATGGTTGAATGTCACTTACGCTTCCATTGGGCTATGGGGTCTGTTTTATAAAAATGGAGATCAAAGGATAGTTTTTAGAAGATTCGTTTTACAGGGCAAGGCAGTGCAACTACTGGATTCTTTAGGAATAAAATGATGGATTGTTGAAAAGGTAAGATATCAGTTAAAACAAAAAAGCAATTAAGAATTTCTTTGTTGTAACATCAGAAGGAAAACATTTAAATATGTAAAAGATTAAGAACAGAGTACGCAATGGCAAATTCTCCAACTTTAACTTCTTTTAAAGATTAGATTATAAAAACAACATGATAACTGAGAAAGAAAACTTTTTACGAAGACAAAGGAAACTTCACCAATAGCTAACACGCAGAAATCCTGTGAAACGTCTCTTTGTATTACTGGAATAACCTCTTGATAAAAATTACAATGATTACAGCTTGCTTGGGCGTAAAGATCAACCCTTAGTACTTCAAAGTTTGAAGTATTTATAATCAAAATTACAAACAACCCTGTCATCAATGATCAGGATGTGGCAAATGCTATTTTTAACTATCTAGATAACAAGATGCAAAAATATAGGAACTGATGATGATGCATCGAATCTCTCATGTTGATTTTGGGGAAGACTGTTGGTGAGTCATTCATATGACTTTAACTGCGCTGGATGCTGACTTGGATGAGACCTTTATCTTTACTCGATCAATTTGCACAACTTGTCCCATCTTTGTGTACCGGGGATGGTAACTTTCAATATCCGGCAGTATATTTCATCCATCTCGATATACTTAGCAAAAGTCAGCTTGGTGAGGAAAATGTACTTGATTTCGTGTTGTATACCTGAAAATCTTATGATGATATCTCAATGATTGAAGGAGAGGCATCCTTTCTTGGCATTTTTTCCTTTGGTACTTGTGGAGTGGTAGTTTGTGAAAAAGAGACTGAAGGAGATTCCTATTGTTCAGTATCTACCAGAGTATTTGCCTCCCACTCTGTCTGGTTCACGTACTTTTCAATTTCTGGTTTGAGGGTGTGAGCATAAGGTGAACTTTTGTTTTTGGATCTCATCTCTGCAATGATCCCACTTGGATCATAACGCCAAATGAAACTAGTGTTGAATTTCATTTCCTTTAATAGTTTATCTACCTCTTCCCCAGCAGCTCAACAGTTGTAGATAAACGGTCTTATTTTCCCTTTAATCCTCATTTGTTGTTTTTTCTTCAAAGACACAAAATGAATGTCATCTGAGTTTATCATCTGACGAATATACTCTAGTGCAAATATTTGAACAGGCACATACTTGGGCAGTTTGTATGGAGCTAGTTCACACCCATACACTCTGATCTCTGTGTGATTCTAATATAGGAACCAGTCCTCGGTCTTTGCGAGATCCAAAAGGTGCAAAACTCGTTGGATCTCCTCGTTTATCCTCAGTTTTGGTCTTCCACTGAGCATGCTTACTACTGGGTGATAAAACAACTTGATGAACTGTTTGAAACTGAACTCAGTGGAGTTTCTTCTTAGCAGCGACGTCCACAGAGTTACTGCTTGCAGTTTTCCATCCTTGTCCATTTTCTGCATGAGAAAGGAATATTTGTCTACTTGATAGAACATAAACATGTAGGCCAGTATTGAAGAATACCGAAACATGCCTTCTGTAGGGAAATTTGCCAGTTGCTCGTGCAGGTTTTCGGCCAAAAAACCATTGTAATCAAACTGGGTGGCAACTTTCTCTTCAGCAGAGAAAATGGACAGGAAACCTAGGATAGGTTCATCCACCCATTCGTCTGAGAAATAACCGAGCAAACAACATAGTGTTGAGATAATCTGGTTTTCCTTTTCGGAAAATATGGAGGAATGATAAGGAGGATTCTTCTTAGGAAATTGGGCATCTTGTGGGAGGAACAGCTCAAAGATTTGTGCTCTTTGGGGAAAAGACAGGTTCTGGTACATTTCTATCAGAATTTTAATTGTGAGGGGAGAACAAGGTTTGGCTCTGGGTACCTGCATCGTTTGATCGATGGCCTTGGGTGTAATAAGGAAAAATGTTTCTCCAGACGAAGATACTATGGCTCTCTGATCAAGGAGGTAGTGCGCTTGGCATTTGAGGGCGAATTCAGGAAAATGATAGACTTGGGGAAAAAGATATAGAGGGAAACTTGACTTCCAAAGCCCAATTTCGTTGCTCTGATCGATGAAGGTGTATTTAAACCATGACTGTAGCTCGGTGAAGTCAAAATCGGACCTGGTTTATGAGATTAAATAGTCTTTGTCTGCTAATGGGATTCGGTCGAGATCGACAGGAGGTGGGAGAAATGGATTTTCCTCCACAATTGACTTTTTACTTTTGGGCGCCATTGATTTCCACCGGTACCTGCACACTGAACACACGTTAGTAGGCGAAAACTATGGTTGGATGAGATGTTGCAGAGGCGAAGGAAAATGAGTCTCTGATACGCAGGGAGTGTGAGTGGAATGCGAATGATCGAAATGGGGTTGGAATTTAGTGAATGGGTGTTCGTTGGGCGAAAAAGGACAGGTCAGGTGAACAACGAGTATGTGGCCAGTAATAAATGGCCAACGGGTCCTTTAGAGTGTGAGGGGGCAAGGTGAAGGACATATGACGTGTGTACCCAGTTGACGTGCATAATGGTGATTGGGGAATGAACGAAAAAGATATGACCCGTAACAATTAGATGGAGGGGACATGCTGACGGGGTCATGAAATGGGATCTGTAAGGGGTGGTTTTGGGGTGTGACATCTCTGGATGATGGTGGTGATTTGAAAAAATGGTAAGCGATAAATGTTTGGAGTGGCGAGGTAAGATGCAATGAGATGATGCCACGTAGGGATGGGGCCCGCCTGGACACTGCTTCATTACGGACCCCCCCCCGCCCGCCGTTAAAGGTAGAAAGGTTGGGGGGGTCTGGGATCTCTTGCTAACCTTTTATCTGAACAAAGCTAGATCAACCGTTGTTTCAAACACATTCTTTAACCATCATGTCGGACACCCCCCCCCCCCACCGTTAAAAGTATAA
>JASDQU010100398.1:576921-586970 GCA_032191745.1 Picea mariana
AGTAAGAAGAACTGTCTGTCATAAAACAAGAAATCTCATATACAGATGCATAAGCTGAAAGCTAGAATAGTTGTTAAAACATTACAGTAGGGAGCTCTGCTCAACCATCGATGCTTACAAAATACAAAGACTGAGTTTATATACTCAGGAAAATTCTCCCCACAGAAGCGTGCCTCAGTCACCCAAAACCGGGTATCCCGTCAATCAAACTCATACTGATATCTCTCTTTAAATGCCACCTTAACTACGCATGGCTCCTGTAAGGAGGGTAGCTAAGCTAATAAGTGTTCGGATAGCGTGTGCAGACTTCTCTGTCGAGCTGAAGACTTTGGCATGGCTCCTTTGAGAAAATCGATACACAGGACTTCCTCGGGCAGACGGTTTTCCAGACCCTCCATTCCCCTTACTTAATGACTAAAAGGAGGCTTCAACCACCCGCTTGATTTTCATTAACTGCTTCCTCAGGGAGTGTCCGAGACGATATGCTCAGGAGCTTCGGCACTTCGCGTCTCGCGATTAGGAGGAGGTTGTTCCTCGTTCTTCAAATTTGTGAGGGGTGAGGAGGCGATGGAGCCCAATCACGCACCATGTGTCCCTCTTTGATGGATGGCTGAAAATGCTTCGTGGCGTCGCGGGCCCCAGCTTCTATGCTTTCGACGTTCGTGAATATGAAAGAGCTAACCTTGCTTATCGAAATCGCGATGAGCGATATGTCGAGACGGCTCATTCTGGTGCCATGCGTCCCTCAAATCTGACGGTCCCAAACTCATCCGACGTTGCAGTGGGCCCCAGGTCCTAAATGCTCTTGCTACTTCGCGTATCGGGATATGATGTAGCTATTTTTTGTGCGTTGGAGTCGCGATGGGCGAGGCACCGAGATGGCTCTACTTGCTGCCAGGTGTCCCCTCTGGATGGATGGCTGAAAACACTTTGGCGATATTGTGGGCCCGAGTCCTGAATGCTTTCGGAGCTTCGCGTCTCGCAGTGGGAGGAGGCTGGTCCTCGTTCTTCAAAGTCACGAAGGGCGAGGAGGCGATGGAGCTCGATCGTGCACCACGTACTCCTCCGGGATGGACAACTGAGATCCTTTTTTAAATGATATATAAGCGCTGTCCATTGCGCTAATCCTGGCGCAACTCTACTAACCCCGATTAGCTGCCGATCGTTGATCTGCTCTATACATGGATCCTGGCTGTTGACGTCATACTTTGCCCGCTCGCTTGATTGGAAGTCAAGAAATGAGATTTTTCCATGCTGCGCTTGGGCGCTTCTCGTGTAACTTGCAGACCCGAATGCTCTCGAGCCCAAGACAAGAATTATCGCTAACAGGTTGTAAAGTAATGGATGCAAATACAGGGAATATTGTTGTAAAGGAAGTTAGAACTTCAGAGAATGTGTATGTTTTTAAAGAAGGAAAATAAAAATGTTGTATTGGTAAAATTGATGAGAGTTGGATTTGGCACAAAAGGCTACATGATCTTAGTTTTGATCAGCTTGTTAAGCTGGGAAGAAAGGATGTTGTATGAGATATGCCTAAAATTTCCAAACATGAGAATATTACATGTAGGTCATGTTAATTTGGAAAGCAGTCAAGAGTTCAATTCAAGGCAAGAGAACACTCCACCAATCAACCTCTTGAGTTGATTCATACAGATCTTTGTGACCCCACTAGTACACAATCACTTCGAGGTGAAAGATATTTCATTTTGTTGATTGCTGACTATACCAGAATGACTTGGGTTGGATTGTTGAAGCATAAATCTAAGGCTTTTGAAAAATTAAAAATCTTCAAAGCATGGGTTGAAAATGAAATGGACTTAAAAAGAAAGTGCCTAAGATCAGACAAAGGAGGATAATTCACATCTGATGAATTCAACAATTATTGTGAAAAGCATGGGATCAAGAGACAATTTTTTATTGCCAGAACCCCTCAGCAGAATGGAGTAGTAGAAAGGATGAACAAAATATTTCAATAAATGGCCAGGGCCATGCTTGATGAATCAAAATCACCCAAAACCTTTTGGGGAGAATTTGTTCAAACTATTGTTAACATTCTCAATAAAGAACACATAAGAGAAAACATTAATAAAACCCCTTATGAGATATGGCATGGTAGACTTGCATCAATAAAGCACTTCAAAATATTTGGAAGCAAATGCTACAAAAAAAACTGAAGACAACTTAGGTAAGTTTGATTCTAGAGTTGATGAAGGTATATTGGTAGGATACTCCTCCAAAAGTAAAATATACAAGTGCTACTACAAAAGACTCCATAAAATAATTGAGAGCATACATGTAAAAGTAGATGAGGGACCACTTCATCCAGTGAGACATCAACACTACAATGATTCAATAAAAAATCATCTACAAGATGATGGAATGAATGAATACCAGGAACAATAGGTTTTAGAGGAAGAAGAAAGAATGGAGACACCCCAACCAAAGAGTCAAGACCCGATCAATGTATGTTCATAAACATCATCCAGACAGTCAGATTCTTGGGAACAAGGAAGGAGGTGTACAAATCAAAAGAAAACGTGTAAACACATCTAGCTCTGCAAATTTTGCACTATTATCCATGACTGAACCCCAAAAATTTACACAAGCAAGTCAAGATGACCATTGGGTCAAATCCATGAATGAAGAACTGGACCAAATAGATAAAAACAAGACATGGGATCTTGTCCCAAAACCAAATGACAAGAACATAATTGGCACTAAATAGGTATACAAAGACAAGTTAAATGAAGATGGACAGATAGTCAGAAACAAGGCCAGATTGGTATGCAAAGGGTATGCTCAAGTCGAAGGAGTGGACTTTGAATAAACTTTTTCCCCTAATGCTAGAATTGAAGCTATCGGGATGTTTTTGGCTTTTGCATGCTACCAAAAATTCAAAGTCTACCAAATGAATGTGAAGTCAACATTTTTGAATGGTGACCTTGAGGAAGAAGTTTATGTGGAGCAACTAAAAGGTTTTCTACTAACTGAGAAAAAGGATTACATCTTCCATTTAAAGAAATCCTTATATGGGATAAAACAGGCTCCAAGAGATTGGTATTGCAGACTCGACAGGTATCTGCACCGGCAAGGTTTTAAAAATGGGACAATTGATAGCAACTTATACATCAAGGCTTAAGGTAATGGCATGTTAATTATCGTAGTATATGTTGATGATATTATTTTTGGTAGTAACATTCAACTAATGAGTAAGAAGTTTGTAGTTGCAATGCAACGAGAGTTTGATATGTCCATGTTAGGAGAACTCTCCTTCTTTCTTCGCTTACAGATTCATCAATCAGAAAAATGAATTTTTATTTCCTAAAGCAAATATCTCAAGGAAATCTTGAAGAAGTTTGGCATGGAAAATTGCGCACTAGTAAGCACTCCCATGAATATTGGTTGTAAACTCAACAAAGATGACGATGCTCCAGAAATAGATCAAACCATGTATAGTTCCATGATAGGCAGTTTACTTTATCTCACAGCATCAAGGCCTGACATCATGCAAGTTGTTGGTTTGGTAGGCAGGTTTCAGTCCAATCCAAAGGAAACTCATGTTCTTGCAGTCAAAATAATATTTAGGTACTTGCAAGGCACTATTGATTATGGATTGTGGTATTCAAAAACTATAGACCTCGTTCTCAGAGCTTATACAGATGTAGATTGGGAAGGAAGTACTGATGATAGAAAAATTACTAGTGGAGGTGCATTTTTCCTTGGTAGTTGTTTAGTATCATGGCTCATCAAGAAATAAATTTGCATTTCCCTCTCTACAGCTAAAGCAGAGTATATAACTGCAACATCCTATTGTATGCAAGTATTGTGGATAAATACCAATGTCCAGGATATTCAAGTTCCTTGTGATCAACCTGTTTCTATCATCTGTGACAATACAAGTGTTATTAATCTCTCTAAAAATCATGTTCAACACTCTAAAACTAAGCATATACCCATCAAATATCACTTTCTCAGAGAACAGGTTTGGGATTAGGTGGTTAAATTAGAATATGTTCCTTCCAAATAGTAGATCGCAAATATTTTTACCAAGCCATTACTTAGGGATTCCTTTTAGTACCTCATAGAGAATTTGGGAGTCCTTCCCACTCCTCATTAAGGCGCATAACCTTCATGACAAGTTGGAGGCTACTGAAAGGCCTGTCCAGCCTCAGGGGGAGCAACGCAAAAAATTGAGCAGCAAGAAATACAACATTCGGATAAGCGGAGTCACTCTCAGGATGTGCATGGTCAATATGGTAGAAGTGCGCAGAAGGATTGAAGGATGAAGGAATCAATGACGCAAAATAAATCATGGAAGTGATTGAGTCTGCCAAGAGTGTGCACAGAATAAGAGGATGACCTATGACACAGTTCAAAAGTAAAGTAGACTACGACAAATCCCCTTATCCACGATTGCAGAGACTGTGACAAATTCCCTTGTCTCCGATTATGGAGTAAATCAGTGCGACGACGGATGTGCAAAGATCGCAGGGTGCCTTGAGCAAAGCGATGAGTGACAGAGTGGATTGCGAAGAAACGAGTGAAAATTTGGAGTCACCAAGGCAAGCTCATAATATGGTGGGGCGGCTGGGTGAGTATGTTGTAAGGCAAGTGCGACAAGTTGAAGACTTGAAATATGTGTCTTGCGCCCTTGTTCTATCTACACAATAGATTCTTTGTAAACCAAAATATGAATTATTGCGACAATGAACGATTTGGTAAAACAAGAAAGATTTGGTCCGTTTGAGTTATTCAAAAGGTCTATAAAATAAGTTTGTCCACATATAACTAACTGGACTTTGATTTGGTCAAAATTTGTCTGCAATGTAACTGTCATGCGTCCACATACTTTATTTAGACAAAAGTGTAACTAATAGGACTTTGATCTCGTCAAAATATGTCCACAATGTAACTGCCACGTGTCCACATATAGGAAGGGGAACTCAAGAAAAAACAGTATAAATAAGGATGTGCTCTATTCAAGTGATGTGCAGATGAAAAGAGAAGAAAAAGGACCTGTAATTGTTCAATGAAACTATCAGATTAATTTTTGTAGAGAAAGGTCCAGTTTGTAAGAATATTTTTTAAACTGAATTCAGGGTGGTAGGGTGGTGCTAGGATGAGTTGAATCTCACTAAGGATTGGTTTCCTCATTATATGAGACAAGTTGGTTCCTGAAAGGATTGGTGTCCTCACTATCTACGATAGGTTGGTGCTTGAGAGGATTGGTGTCCTCATTGTTTGCGACAGGTTGGTGCTTGAGAGGATTGGTGTCCTCATTGTTTGCGACAGGTTGGTGCTTGAGAGGATTGGTGTTCTCATTTGTGGCAGGTGGGTTCCTGTCAAGCTGAATAATTGTAAATTGTAAGTTGGTGCTTGCAGAAGAACATAAAGAAAGATGTTTTGTGGTTTTCTCCCACATTGGGTTTCCACGTAAAAATTATGGTGTAATGTGTTTTATGTGTTGTGTTTTTGTGTTATGCATGTATTGCTATTTAAGTAATCACTTGTAAATAATGTTAATTTGTTGAAAGGAAAGAAAAGTGTAAAATTGATACAATATTGATTCAACCCCTCCCCCCTCTCAGTATTGTTGTAATTTATAACACACCTACTCTTTTAACCCCTCCTTTTTAAAACCCTAAAATTTTTACCATTCCTATTCTTAACGGCTACTTCTAATAATTTATTCTTAGCTAATTGTTAACTTCTCTCTTCCCGGTAACGGTCACCTACCAATCCCCTCCTATAATTACAAATTCAACACTCTTTTTCAACACATCAATCTTCTTATGCCCCTGATGATGGGTGGAGTATCCACTTGAAACATTGGACGTTTCAAAACTTCACACATAGTCTACATCCAAAACATTTCCTAGCATAAATCCTATAAAGCTATACATATTTAGTTAAACTTTAATTAACTTACATTGTATACTTTGAAAATATGAAGTGAATAACAAATCGTACTCATATATATATATATATTAAAAATTATCATTTTGATATCCAAAATTGAAATACAATTTTACTCATAACACTTATATTTTCAAACATATAATACCAACTCTACATATTTTATTATATTTAATCATTCAACTTATTATACACAATATACCAACTCTAAATATTTTCTTATATTTAATTTTTCAAATTATTATATGTATAAAAAATTATATTCTTATGTTGAAAGAATTTTTAAGGGAGGGTTTTTGCCCAAAATTTAGTCGTCCAAACCACCCTGTATAAAATACCACTTGTTTTCATTATTAATGGATGTCATTGGTTTCCCTTAGTTCATTATTAATGGATGGATGTTGTTTACACATTCCTCTGTAAGTCTTAAGGCGACGAATGGAATGCAAAGCAAAATTTTAGTGACTTGGAGGATTCAACAACCTCTACCTTCGATTTGTAGCGGTAGCTCGTGAATGTGGTGCTTAGCACTGAAGGATCTGACCCCATTTCTTCCTCCTCATATGTTTCTCCTTCCTCGACCATCTTCTAAGTACCTATTATAAACCTTTTGAAACTCTTCAATCTGTATGCCTTTTAGTTTCTTCTTAAGGTGAGGATAATGGATTATGCAGATGATTATCTAGGGCAGAGGGGATTCATTAGCACAGGAGCAACGACATCGCCCACTACAACCCATGTCGATGCACCTATTGAAGAGAAGGAGAAAAGAGATGAAGACATGGGTTTCTCTTTGTTTGATTACAGTTTTAGGCAATTTATATATGCTAGCTTATATTACCGAGCCGTAGATCTTTGTAGCATCATTATTTTATGAAAATGAGGGTTATTCATACTTTTAATCACAAGCTTTTTTTGGAGGACTTCATGGGTTAGATTGTTTGGGTTTTTTTGATGAAATATCTTTGTAGTATCTATGTTTATCATTGGGATTCATTTTCAACCATATTTTTCGTTTCAATATGGGGAAAATGCAATGTGTCATTGCTCTAGGATGATCTAGCAAACAAAATCATGCTAGGGATAGATTCATTGAGAGACGCAAATGATATTGTGTTGATAAGGTGTTGAATGGATGATTGAATGCATGCAAATCTTTTCAGACTGAAGTTACTTATCGGGCCTTAATATATAATTTTTGCAAGCATTTTCGTAATTTTCTTCCAAGTACTTTTGGAAGTAGGTTTCACTATTTCTTTTTTCTTCTTGTAAGTTGTAGATGGGTTATTGGTGCCCCCATTATGTTTTAGTATATTTACCCATTAGCCTCATTTACTTGTTATGTAGTTTGGTTTGGTTTGAACTCTTTTAATGCATATATATATATATATATATATATATATATATATATATATATATCCAAGGAAAATTTCATGGAGAAACTCCTGGGCACTTCCTTGCATTTGTGGATAGTACCTAGTGCATACCTGTTGGTGTTGATTATGATGCATGAGATAACAAACAAATTGATTGAGACACAAGATAGACCTGTAGCCTAGGGAATTGACCTTCTTCCTCTTGGTGGTTATTGATCTTATTTTACATTCCTTCAATATAATTCTTATACCATCTAACATTTTCTAAAGAAAAAAAATGAAAAACATTATTACTAGAAGTCGAAACCACTTAAGCTCGAGTCTAAGAAATATGACATAGGTACAAAAAACCAATGATATACCTACCAACCATTGCTTTCTTGGAATCCATCTATGATTACATATACTACCCTGAAACCATTTCTTATCAACATTTGAGCTACTTCCATTGAATTTCCATCATATATGTATTCCATAATGCTTTCGCTTAAATATTTGGCATATGTAAAATTTTGAGTCAAAGTTTATATTCATATTTTTAGATTAGGATGAAATCTCAAAATGTGGAGGTATGCTTACATGTCAAGAATGTGCAATGTTGTTTGAGCTAGGTCCTTGAATCTTTTTTGTATCTCATACAAAAATGCATTCTCATCTCTTATGTGGGTCACTTGTACAATGTTTTTGTTGAAACTTGAAATATATGGAGAACCCACATCTTTAATCTCATCTATACTTTGATATCTACCAACCGAGGTTCCACTTCATCCCTTAGATTTTGTAAGCAGTTTCTGTTGAAACCTATTTCCTTGATCTATTAGCTAGAACTGTTAGAAGGGGAATCACCAACAAACTCCAAATGTGAATAAAGGATTATTTTCCAGGAAAGTAGCCAATGCATTAACAAGACCTTCTACATCAAAATTCCAAGAAGGTTCTTGCAGTTGAATAATTTCCTCTGCAAGAGCACTTGATCTTGAACCCAATATGAGAGAAGTCATAAGTGTGTAGTAGGAGGTTGACCCAATTGAGTTAACCACCTTCATCTTCAACCCCTGCAACGACTAAAATATTTTTTGAACCCAAGGTTGAAGCCAAGTGCAATACATCTAATTTTGTTGACATGTATACATCGATAACAACATATATTTCAGTGGGCACTCCTAAGGTACTTCTTCGTCTATTTGATAATAGATTGGACAAAATCCCTAATGTTGATGATAACAATGTCTCTAAGAAAGCCCTCAAATTGAAGGAAAGTTCATAGTTGCACTTTTTAGATGATTTGCCATCTTTTGAATCATATATATGTGGTTGTGTCAGCTATCATATTTATTGGGAGCTTGGACAAGTCATTATGGGGCATGGATATTGGTGAAGTTTATGGTGAGAAAGTCTTGGACCTTTGAAGTTTTGGAGTTTTGATGTTGTAGTCATTGCCAACTTTATTTTTTTATTTAACATTGAATCTCTTATATGTACATAGTGAATATTGAAGAAGGAAGGAGACTTCTTTAATGAATTCATTTCATTGACTTGCTTATAATAATAAAAAGTAATTGACGTTTATGCTATTTTATTTCAATTTGATGGTTCAACCCTGATTCAAGTTGCAAATTTATTAGATTAACCTATAAGGAATTGAATCATATCCCAATATTTTAATTTGGTAAATAAAACTTTACATGTAATCCTTGTTGCCATGTTTTTGCACAAGCCTAAAGGTGATATCATTTAACTTTATATAAGTGGATCACTTTTAATTAAAGTCAAAATAAAAGGTTACATCATTTAGTTTTATATAAATAAATTATATTTAATTAAATATCAAAGTGTGAAGTGACATCATTTAACTTTATATAAGTGGATCACTTTTAATTAAAGTCAAAATAAGAGGTGACATCATTTAATTTTATATAAATGAATTATATTTAATTAAACGTCAAAGTGTGAGGTGACATCATTTAACTTTATATTTATATTAGTGGATCACTTTTAATATTAAATATTAAAGTGTGATAATCTAATAAATATTTGTGTTTAACAGGTACACTTTTATAAATATGAATTTGTGAAATTTCTTTTATAAATATGCATTAATGGAATTTCTATGAATTAGTAGAATTTCTATGGAGAGAATGATCAAGGAAGTCACTCGGATGTTGTAATAGTTTTTATGGAAATTTATATGTACTCATCTTATTAGTCCCTGCCAAAGGCCAGGGACTAATAGCCATGAGTTCATGGTTGACTGGTTATTAGTTTAGGTTGACTTTTTGATTTTTGTTTTATGTCAAATGTGTAACATAGGAAATTAAAAAATATATTTTTTTAATAATAAAAAAAACTATTTTTCTAACATTTCATTGGCTAATATCTTTCAAGTGTTATTGCAGGCTTCACGTTATTCGATGTATAAACAATTAATAGATTTGACTCAAACAATTAATATTTAACCCAAATGACACCATGGCATCATAGTATCTCTTACACGTGGCCCATAGAGTCCTCTGTACGCACGGAAGGCTCCGCGTCCGGGCTGCCCGGTCGCCCCACCTTCCGGTAGCTCTCAGGTAGCCGCCGGCCGCGTCTGGTTTATGTTATTTTTGGTTCCCATTAACCAAGTGGTCTAAATGGGCATCAAACAACCCTTTTGGCTTCACCTTCCAAGTATCCGTCATTCAACAGGCTTCCTGTAGAATCTATGGTTCTCTTTTGCAAAATGTCTGATCAATCATTTCAGTTTCTCCGAGTGAT
>JASDQU010100398.1:606902-620514 GCA_032191745.1 Picea mariana
GAAATTGAACCCTTGCTCCACTTAGAAATCCTTGATGGTGATGATGATGGTTGTTAAGTTGCCTCCACAATGATTGAGGAAGACCACAAACCCTTCTTCTTCCTTCTCCACAAGCAAACAAGTCAAATGAGCAAAAGTAAAACCAAAAAATCGCTTTATCCCCGCGTGTTCCCTACGTCCCACGACTTTTTCCATAGAATCGTTGACTTTTAGTAAAAATCGCGACTTTTTGAAAACTGAAAAAATTGCGATTTTTTGAAGGCGATTTTTCGGCTGGGGGAAAAATTCGTGAAAAATCGTCTATTTTTTCAACACTGCATAACGCTACAGGGTACAACCTTGCAACCAATAACTACATATCAATGATCATCATGATCAAGCTCATCCCCATTCCTGGGAATAGGATCCTCATCATCAAATGCTTTTTCCAGGGAGTGTCATCATCAAATATAGGATCACCCTGTGGTTTGGACTCCTCCGTTGGTCTATTAGGGACATTTGTACTAGTGCTTGGTGCTACTCATGGTTCATCATCCAAGCCCATCCACCCCAAGTCATCATCATTAAATTCTCTCAGTTGAGTTTCCTCTACCCATTATGAGGAGGGATCAATATCATCCAAGACAATGGGCTGTTGTATCAAGTTGTTTGCTCAACAATTGGTTGCACTTTAGTTGATGGTTGCATTGCACAAAGACATGACCATTCAACTGTTGTTCCAAATGGTTTCTCTTCTTCGTGTAAATGAGCTCAAAGATAGACTTAGTGCACTCACACTTGGAAGTGCTACAAGTTTGACTTACATTCTAAATTGCAAACTTTGTAGTTTAGAAAAATGGCTACCAGTTGATCCCTACTATTCGCTACAAAAAATAATGATAGTTAAAGACAAAGTTATAAAATTTTTCAAAAAATGGTTTGTTACTTTGGCTAGAATTTCAAGAATTACTTGAACAATTGAACTTAACAAATTTGTAATTGCTTACTTGGTTGGTAATCAACTCTCGAAAGAATTGCTAGATTTCTGCCAAAGGTACTCATGGCTCTACTAAAAAATTGATATGCTCATTTATTTTCAATTGTTCTCTCTCATTGGGAACCATGTGCTTTAGGCAAGTGTACAATCCATCTCTGACCTACTTAATTTCATCTCGTCAAAAGTCGGATCTATATAGGCCAATGGAGTTGATTATTCCATCTCTTATCAATGATGTCCCAAATAGGTAGATACTTAGGTCTTCTATCATATACATTGCCCTTATTTGCTCTTTGGCTTGATCTATGGCCTTGTAAATGTAACCCATGTCCAATTTTTCCCCATCCACTATCCAAAACACCTTCATAACCTTTGTTGCTTTTTTCCAAAAATTGTGCTCAATTTTTTTTTAATGATGTCTTTCCTATTAGTATCGTAGCTCCACTACGATGCATTCCATTCATCACAAGAAAACATCATTCTCAAGTTCCGTGCCTAGAAAAGGATAGATTGTAATGTAAAAATGTTTATTGCAAATTTTGGTGATGGTAAGCCTGACAAGCTCCTTGCCCCTGTCTTTTTCTTCATTAGGTTCAATACCCACGATTGGTGTAGATGTATCCAGTAACGCTCTTGGCATTGTTATCGCACAATCTGTACTTGCCCAAAGCCCAAGGCAAGTGAATGCAAGATTGGCGTAACAGGGAGTGACCTATCACTGTCACCTTAATAGGAAACCCCTTTCTATTTAGGAGAATATCAATGTACCCTAGGGGAGACGTCCCTAGTGACTTGAGGGTTTGAGAAGGCTAAGGCAAAAGTACAAGAAAGTTCCCCCCTCTCATAGGTCACTCAATTTCAAAGGTTCTTTGTGTCTTATAGAGATGAAGCAAAAGATAAATGAGGTGTACCTGCCCAAAACAAGACAACAATAGAAAAAACATGCAATTTCAAGGTACCATATGATGTTAGTGCTTCATAAAACCATGAACCTTTAAAAAATAAGTAAGTTGATATAATACTGCAGCAAAGTAATTATTTATAACAACAATGATGTTTGTAACAACCACAATAATTATGCTTCAAAAATACTTGAAAATGACAAGAGAATATAGCTCTAATTTGACAGAATGATAGCAACTTGTCAGAAGCAAAGTTGGCAATGTCTAATCAACTTTTAATGTCACTTTTTAAGATGAATTTGCTACTGTAAGATGGCTGTAACAATCTTTTGCAACAACAAGAAGTTAGTTAGGGAGTTAGACTAGTTTAAGGTTGGTAAAAGTTAGTAAAGGTTTCAAGGAAGGTTGTTTGAGAGTTTGTTTGATCAATCAATCACTAATGTGAGTGGACTAGTGCCTTTATAGGGTAATGGAGTCTAGAGATGACGGTTTCTACTTGGAGGAAAAGACACAATGATAATACTTGCCTAAGGATAAGAGATGGATAGAAGAGGTGTTGGCTTTTCAAAGCCTCAACATCCAAACCYTAAGAACAAACTTGCTAGAGTGTAAGCAATTTTAGGCTCTAGCAAGATCTTCCTTCCTTAGACTATTGAATAAATACTAGAAGCAACAATTGACTAGATAATAACTTCTAAAGTGCTAGTATTTAGGGCTCTAGAAGTTTACCTAGGTCAAAATCCTCTTGGCAAGGTCTAGCAAATGAAGAGTAAAGAAGTAGCAAATTAAGTCCTTTACTACTAGGGTTTGTCAAGCAAGCAATTTCATAATCTTTAACATGAACAAGCAAATTTACCATAAACCATTCAAATAAAATGAAGAATTGCAGATTTACTTACTTCACCAAGAATAATCAAGCCATAAAACCCTAGAAATGCCAAGTAACTTCACCAAGAATGATCCAAGTTGCAATTTTTTAGCCTCCAAGAGAAGTGCGTCGAAAATTTCAGCCAATAACCCTAGAAGAGGGCCGAATTTCAGACCACACACTTGTGTGATGAGAGATGATAAAAAAATGAGAGTTTTCTCGCTCTATTTATACAGTATCAATGACCTTTTATTAAAATTAGGTCATAAAAAGGCCGACATGGCCAAATTACATTTAAAATGCAGTTTTTACATAAATGACATTAATTAAACCCTAATTTCATCTCCAAGGGTGACGTCATGCCCTTCTAGGGTGACGTTAGGCCCCTTGGGTGGAATGCTAGGCCTCAAATGTAGAACTTTTGGCCTCCAAAGGTCTTGAATGCTGCCACATGTGTCAACCAGCACACAACTGCCCTCATAAGTGAAAACCCTAACTTTGGATGACGTCAGGGTCATAATGATGACGTCATGTGCTCTCAAGGGTCAACGTCCTGGTGGAAAGGCAAGACCCCCCCGGGTCTAGGCCTATCAGAGTGTTTCGGGGGCAACGTCCTTCTTTCTTCCTGGTGTCTCTCTGCCCTTGGTTGGGGTCACAACATCCATCTGTGGGCTTTCAGCCCCATGGAGGTTCGAGCTAATCATTCCCTCGTATGCACCTGTCCAGTGGACAAAGTCCTGCAGCAACAAGTACGCCCTCCAGGGGCTCATAAGTCACAGGGATCATAGCAATGTCAATCACATCTAATAATCGAATTACCCAAACATGTGCATTAAACCCCCCTTTACCCAGACAAGTGCTCCAAGACGTTATGCAGTTTGACAAGTCAGGTTTGGAGAGGGTCTGAGGATGTCCTATTGGGCTAAACTTCCCTAAGTTCGGGGTGTTTCCTAGCTGAGAGCCAATCTAGGTCATGTAAGTGTGTGTGAGGTGACATAGGAAGTGTTTGGGCATAAGGTGCAGTGATAACAGGGAAATGTAGGTCTTGCTTGTGGGTGCCTCTGTAGAGGGCGAGCTGCACCTTATCATGGACGTCCTTGTTTCCTAGCCCATTCAATGCATTTTATTCTTAGTTTTATTGCTTTTTCTTTTGTGCTTCAAGGGAAGAGCTGAGGGACACTGTCCTGGCTTGGTAACCAGAGGTGACATCGTTACCCACAAGCATTTCACGGAGATGAGAAGGTTGGCTCGTGATGGGACCCCCTTTCTCTTGGCTATGCCACCAAGAGCCACTACCCTGGTTTGGTGACAAGATGGAAGGTAGTGTCATATTGCTACATGCCCATGGTCCTAATAGGCTGGCTCATGATGAGACCTCCCATCCACCAGCTAATACCTTGAGTGTTTATTTATCTTACGGGTTCCCTTTTCTTATTGAGAAGCCTTTTACCGCTTTCTTGGGAATCCCTGGGTGAAGCATCTCAAAGGTTTCATTTTGGCTTTTAACTCTTTCCAGCTACTTTTAGTTTTACCCTCTGGGCCTTTAGCCCCTTCTTCCCACAAGGCAAGGTACAACACTTCCTAGTGTGGCAAACCCAATGCCTGAACAATTGTAGGAGGAAAATGAGAGGAGTAAGGATGGAAGGTGGTAAGTATGGAGGGAATGGATGATAACTTTTCATAGACCCACCCAGTGGCAACCCATCCTAAAGGGAGATCAACTTACTAGGGCATCATGTCACCCTCCCAGGTATGAGCAAGTCAAAGAGCATTATTTCCAAGCAAACGTTATGAAATGAAGGAGAATTCAGTGCAACATATTCAAGTGCTTCAATAATCAGAGTGACACATACCATGATACTCGGACTCATTACCTCATGGAGCAAGACTTACTGCTACTTCAGGACCAGGCTGGTGGAATGGATACTGCTGCTACTGATAGATGGGCTGCACTGAAGAAAACATGGGCCCTCCGGGGCCATGCTCAAGTCATCCGGATCTCGACACTCCATGTCTTGGACCTGTGGGCCTCTAGACATGATCTCCTTAGTTATCCCTAGGATAGGGGATAACATGCATGATTTGCAGTGTTCTTCACCCACTCCTCTTTGCCTATATCCTCGAGCATGAGGTCTAGATAGTGTGCAACATAGGGGGGTCCAGAATAATGCTTTGTGTTTTTTCTCCAACATCTTACCAGCGGGAACATAGTTAAAGGCATTATCGGTGATGATTTGAACAACATTCACCACCCCCACCTCCACAACAATCTCATTCAAAAGATGAAATAATAAGTTTGCATCCTTCACTCGATCAGATGCATCTATTGATTTAAAAAACATGGTTACTTGTGGGCAAGAAACAATAAATGAATTATGGTATGAGACTTTCCATCACTCCATCCATCTAACATGATGGTACATATCGTTTTAGTCCATGATTCTTTAAAACTCTTCAAATGGTATTTTATGGATCCAACTTCTTTTTGTAAAAGAGACCCCCCTAAGGTCATGCATAGCAAGGGTTTGAAGCCCTTCCCAACAACAACTATGGCTTCTAAAATAGGTTAAGGGATATCTACATCGAACATCATCTAGGCATGTATTCGGAAGTGGATTCCTTGTAATGCTTCTTCCAATGGTTATCAATGGCGAGCTGAGTGCCAATGGTATGGGTGGAGGGGGAGTGTGAAAAATTATTCTTCCTCTTTTGTGGAATTGGAATTGTAGGATGTTTTTCATGAATGGGAGGAACATATCTAAAGGGGTTCCTGATGGAAGGGGTAGAGGAGGAGCCTTCAAAACTAGGGTTGCTTTGGGATGCTATCTCTCTCCTCCTCCCTTCTCATCTTCCATCTTGTTTTTCTTGGCCTATTTGCTCGATATGTCTCAATAAGGGTTAGTGTTTCCTCTCGAATCTTTGCTTTAACTTAAAGGCATTGTTTAATTTGCCCTCGAACAATGACGATGTGTTCTTTCAATCTATGAATCCCCCCATGTGCTTCTTACAATATTTGTTGTAGAAAATTCTTTGTCAACGACATCACAATGGCTCCATGCAGTGCCTTTCATCTTGGGGGCCATGGTAATGTCTCACATAGAAAACAAATCTGCAAATACAAAACCTATCTTAATTTATTTGTAGCATAAAACTCAAATTTGCCATGTTATGAGAAAAAGATGAGGGTTTGAAGCATACCTTCGAATAGGCACAACAATCAAGTCACAAACTCCTCCAAACTTGTAGATGAGATGTAGCCTATAGATGTGGATGCTAAAACCACTGCAAACAACCAACAAAAAATGCCAAATCAATGCCAAACTCGGTCCAAATCAAATCTCTTTATCGCAGCTCAACAAGTGCCAAATGATCAAAATCAATTAATTAGAGAGGTGTGAGGCAAATAGAGGGGGGTGTTATTATATAAATTTCAGTTAGGGTTTCAGGGGGGCTTTTTGTGTTTTTTTCTCTTTCATTTTCGACAACAACATGTTCTTTTCCATTGTGGATCTAGATTGGTTCAGGGCGAGAATTGGCTGAACCAATGATTTTGCAATGAAACTGAAGTTTAGTTCAGTGCAAGGCTCAGTTTGGCAAGTGTGAGGCTAGTTCTTGTTCGGTTGGTTTTTAATACACTGAATGAATGCAATGCCAACCATGAAGATCTCACATCTCCATTACCCAAGCCCTAAAGGCTAATAGTAGTTGCAGGGGGGACTCTACCCACAAAATAACCCTCAAGGGTTTGTTCTTTAAACGCAACACATACATTTTTGTATTTAGAGATAGTAATATCAATGGGAATTTCATTAGAGTTGGGATCACCTCAAGGTAGATGTTTGTGTGCAAATTTCCCCGGTGCTTTGGGCAACACCATCACTATTCTTTGTGTTCACACTATGAACTCCTACAATAGTCGGATCAACAATTTATTATCAAGTAGAGGTGACCTTTAAGGCTCTCGAAGACCTTGTTTGTTGAAGTCAATGGGCTAGTTAGGCCACCTTAGGTTGAATGAATATGGAGGGGACAATTAGTAAAAATGATAGAGGAGCATTCAAGCTTTGGCAAGATGCAAACACATCCCACCACAAACTATAGCCAACATGATTTTTTGTACCCTTTCCTTAGCTAGAGTCCTCATTGTTGGCTTAATGTTTGTAGATGATACTGTTCTACTATCTCACTCGATTATACGTCTTCAAAAACAACTTGACATTCTCAATTCATTTTGTCACGAGCATGTCGTATATGTTAATCTTGGAAAGACTTATTATGGTATTGAGCATATCCAAGAAGGAAGCATCCACAAGTAATTTGACATATAAAGGACAATTGGTAATTTGACATATAAAGGACAATTGGTAGAAGTGTTATCAACTTATGCTTCCCTGGGCATGGTAATTTTATTGATATTATGGTAGCTGCAGCAGGTATTAATCTCCACTTGTAACCTCTGACAAGATTAGAATATTCCAGGAAGCAAGAGAAACCCTAAAATGTTGGATAATAATCCTAGGAGACAAGTCGGCTCAAGAGAATATTTAATATTCAGTTATTAGCCTCCAGAAAGAGAAGTCGGCCCAGTCAAGTGAGATAGACTAGTATAAATAGAGGGCGCTAGAGCTCATTTGTTATACACACTCTCACAACTGCATAAGACCAGTGGTGCACAAGTTTGGAGAGGAACTGCAGCTGCAGCTGCTGCAACTGGCATTTCGGTTTTGGCTTGGACTTTCTCTTGGTTATGGTTTGGACTTTCTGCTTGATCTTTGGTTATTCTTGCTTGGTGCGCTAGCCTTCGAGAAAGGTGAGCTACCTTGGTTGGCCATTGGATTGCTTCCAGAATTATTCTATTTGTCAAGGTTAAGGTGCTCGTGGGTGGCCTTTGTGCCTATGGTTGGGTGACAATATTGCTATTTTGTTTATGGTGAAACGAGCACACCTATTTTTCTAACAAATTATTGGATTATCCTTTAGCACGGTTCCTAAAATGGAAGCAAGACTTAGCAAAGGTTATGCAATGTCAACATCCCTAGAGAGAGAATGTTTCCAATCCATATAAAAGTATAAATGTCAATACATATAATGTCTCATGAGAGAGACAAGTAATGTTTCCAATCTATATACAAGTATAAACATCAATACATATAATGTCTCATGAGAGAGACAAGTCTTGTACCACAAGTTCCGTAACCACTTTCATTACACATTTTTGATGGAAGCTTTTGGTCAACATGAGCAAATGACAACTGCTCTATTTTAGATTTAACATTGGGACAGAAATGTCTTGCCATGATATGGAAGTCTTCTTTGGCCAAGAAGCCACGGATAGGGGGTATCTATTCTGCCAAAGTCCCCCAGTACTTGCACTTGGCACCACCTGTTTTTGCAAGCACAGGGGCACACTAATGTGAGCACAAGCACAAGCATGCTGTTGAGAGACGTGAACCTTGCCGGGGGTGATAACAACGCTCCACTTTCACTGACCTTGTTAAGCACCCATTGACACTTGATTACTTAATACACGACTAACCTAATTATGACTTAATATTATTTATGACATGTAACTTAAACTTTATTACATGAAGACTGAATGACTAACAATAAAGTACATTAATGTAATAATGAAATATCTCTGAAATAATGGTAATTGGGCCACAAGTTCGGGCCTTAGTCCTGCTTTGTATAAATAGGGTGTTTTTCCCTCTCTTGTAATCAAAATCTATTTATCAATCAATCGATTGTATTTCTCGTTGAGTACTTTGTGGGGAAGTTTCCTACCATTATCCAGATTTTCAGGTGCAATCCACCCTCGGTTGTGCAGTTGCTCCCAACCTTTTTTGTTTTTGTTGTTATTTCAGATATTTGAGCTTTACTCCTATCACATTTTCTGTTGTTATTTGTTGTAGTTGCAGTAATAGTGCCATTTTGGATACATGCACACAGCAAGGTGAGGTATCGTGCTGTTTACCTAACCACAACACCTTTGTTAGGCATTAGACTCTATGTATGTAAAGTTGTGAACTAAATTGTATGTAAATTCACAATTTTGTAATAATGTTCTATTCCTAAGCCTTTGTAAATATATATTTCAATATTTATACAATGCCACATTTATACAATAAAAGCCTTATCACTTTTATTGATAACTTAAGCTTTGAGTTAGAGATTTTGCCTCATTTTAGAATAAATAGGGGTTTCACCTCTTTTTTGTAATTTTGTATCTCCTACTATTTTATCAATACAAATGACAAGTTTATTTGGAGAAGGCGTCCTCCATCATTTGGATATGTAGGTCTTTTGGACTAAGTTACCTTTATAGGGTTCCTAGTTTATTATTTAGCTAATTAATCATAAACATATTAATTATTTATTTGAGGCCTTTTTTAACATAAGTGCCCCTGTGCAAATAGGACTAATGACTAAAACATTAAACTATGAGCTACATACAGAACAATTCATAAACATAGATTTACTGTCATAGCAAAATGTTGTGTTTAGATACACAACATGTTGTCCTTAGAGGTGCTATCAAACCATAGAGTTGTAATTTCAATAACCAGATCAAATTGGTTGTTTAGAAAAATATCCCCGGAAGTCTGGTTTTGCTATGGATTGTTACCTATATCAAATTTCTTTTGTGTTATGTTTTTTGTTGCATTTACTTTTAATTCTCTTTTGTGTGGTTTTCAATGCATGCAGGCTGCTGTAGAAACTGCATTTTTAGCACTATAATCACAAAATAGCTTAACCCATACAATTGTATATAGACTCTAAAGTATCAATTGCATGGTTGAAATAAAACATATACACAGCAATATAAAGTGCAGCAAATAACACAGTAAACTCACAACAATACCAAGATGATAAAGGAGTTCACCCCTCTCTGGGCTACGTCTCCTTGAGCCTCCTTCAATGGACTTGGCTCTTTGGGATTAGTTTGTCAAATTTCTTTTACAAGCTGCTGCTCAACTCCAATGGATTTACAGACTGTACCATTGGGTTCAGAATACACAAAAACCCCAAAAATGACTGTTACAACTCTGAAAATGGACAATGGCTCATCCAACAATGACCTCTTCTACATGTGACTTCCAAGCTTCCATGAGCTTGAATGAGGCAAAAATACCTGTAGACGTCCTCCAATGGATCTGAAACCTATCCCAAAGTGTTCAGAGCATAATAAACAGTCAGAAATGACTATTCAGTCTCAGAAAATTGATATGTGCTCATCTGAGCAATGCCTCAAACAATGAGGGCTTCAAGCTTCCTGGAGCTTCCTCAAACTTCAATGGTTAAAAACCTGCATCAGAAGTCTCCAAATGCCTGTGAAATCATCACCAATGGACTCAGAACGTCCAAAAACCCCTAGCTGGGCTTTTACAGAACTTGATTTGGTCAAAAACCCCAAAAGTTATGGCTTCTGCCATTTTTCCCTTTCAAGCTCTGTTACCTGTTCGCCATTCTGCACCTGTGGGTGAAATGAACCTAGCTCCAGGCGTTTTCCCGTGCAAAAACTCAGCACACGCGCGTTTTCCAAAATTGGGGCAAACTGTCGCTCCGTTAGCGCGACTATAGCCCCCCAAGTCGGGGTTGTTGGGCGCATGGGGGACCATATGTCCACGTCCCGCGCACCAACAGCTAACTGTTCTTTGTTTAAACCAGGTGCGTGCCAAGTGGAGGGCGCAGTTTTGTGTGATCGTTTTCAACACCAAACCCACACGCATACAATACACTGGTTACAATCCGGGTTCCAAACCCCCGCGCACATTTCCAAACAGTGGTTATATGAAATGTTTGTATAACCGTGGTTTAAATAAAATGGAACCGCGCGCAACATATATACCAAACCGCGCTCTGGTCATATGTTATAACATATAATGTAACTGTTTGAAATGGCCCCGCACTGTTTCACCAAACCGCGCGCCAATGGATACAAGGTTTGGTCCTATGTAATTTACCATAGAACCGGGTGTTAATCATAACACAAAACGCGCGCAAAACCAAAACCCACGCAAAACCCCGTGTATAAACAATGGAGTGCCGGGTTGTGGTCATATTAACATGTAATAAAACCGTGCCATATTATATATTTTGGTTCACATGCCAACACATAAAACTACGGTTTTAAAAATAAAACTCCTCCCGCGCGAATATATGGTTGAAGTCATATGCACGATGGTGTGACCGGGGGCTGGGGCTAAGCCCCAGCTCGGACCTTTGCGCCGAATGAAATAGTTTAAATTTAAAACATTTCAAACATATATGCATATTAAGAAATACAAAGCGGCGCGATGGCTATGCGGAGTTTGTTAAAGCGATAACCGGTGGGGAGGTTCGGGGGTCGAACCCCGCGACCTCCATAATAATTTTTAAATGACCAAATAGCCAAAATAGGGGTGCCACGTGGCAGCCCTTGATTGGGCCACGTGGCACCCTTCCATTCGCCCACGAAGATGCCACGTGTCGCAATGCGACTTGCCAACTGCCAACCAATTAAAATGTGCCACGTCACCTGCCCGGTCACCGTACGGTCGCCACGTCATCCCGACCACGTAGGATGCTGACGTTAGCAGGTGCCACGTGTCACCCTTCCAGTGGTGACACGTGTCACCTCAGGATTGGCCAAATCATATGTTGAAAAGCCCATAAATGCATGACACGTGTCACGCCCTGGTGCTGCCACGTGTCCTGTACGGACATTCCACGTCACTGTACGGCCGCCACGTCAGCTGTACGGTCTGCCACGTCAGCTGTACGGCCTGCCCAGTGAGCATCAAAATTTTGCCTGTTTGGCCCGGCGAACAGACCTCGATAACTTCTCCATACGGACTCTGTTTGCGAAAATAAATATACCGCCGGAATCAGGAGAACGAGACGGACGCAATGGAACCGTTTTCGTCGCATTCCGAGCACTTTGAAAATTGAGCAAATTTTAGACCCCTGGTCCAGATTCTGATCACGCCTTCCCACTGAAAGGCTTTTGGACCCACAAAAGCTTATAATCATCGATCTGAGCTTCAATACTCTTCTTCTTTCAAGTTATATCCACTGATTCTACTTGAAAAGACTTTTCGACAATCACCTGTGTACCTTGACATGCCTTGCTCTGCAATTGGCTATGTCCCTCAACCACTGCTCTCTAGCTGCTGCTGACCCACTGTTCTCGCTGCACTTGGAAGACTGCCAGCCTTCCCACTGAGAATCAAGTCCCTCATGTGAACTTCTTTGGCGTCAACAATCCGCTCTCCAATGGCTGCAAAATTTTCCTGCGACATCTTGTCACAAGCCAAGAAAACCATCAATCTTGAAAATGAATTATACAAGACTGAAAAATAATGACAGCAAAGTCTTTTTTTCTCTTCAAGCAACTGTCGCATCTTGTGATTCATCAAGCACATGGTTTTTTCCTCCATCTCAAGGTACTTCAAAAATTGACTTACAAGACAACACCATCGACTAAACATAAGTAGAGAAACATGAACGACATAACATAGTCGTCAAGAAAATATCGACACAAGTCGAGACTCATGGGAAACATGTCAACCTTCCAAAAATGATAAGTCAACAAACATGATAAACAATCATGTTACAAACATGAATCAATCATGATGAACTATCATCAAGTTAATTGTTTATGCACTTTCAAAACCAAATGCATATGCATAGCTCTTCAACTCTCCTTCCTGTAGAAACATAGGTGCTTAAACCCAAAACATGTGGGTACTAAAGAGCTGAAAATGAAAAGTGTATATGGCTGTAACAAAATGGACAGCATACCCCTCTTTTACATGTTCTTGAACGAGGTGGTATAACACAAGTATGCTTTCAAAAATGAATGCCTACACAAGCAAACTTGCAGCTACCAAAATGACAAACTGCTGCAACTTGTCAACTTCAACAAAAGTAAATAGCTAAGGCTAAAATGTGCATCTATTGCAGAAAAATGAAAGCCTTACTTACGCAAGAAATCAATCCATTTCTTACCAAGCCAACTCAATGGCGAATCCTTCTGCTGAAAGTTGTCTTCTTGTGTATCATCTTGACTCACATCAATGATGGAATCTTCTCTTCCATTCTTGTCAATCTTTTCATCCAAATGCTTCTTGTGCCGGGGATGAGAGTTTGGATGCAATATCCAACATTGGTCAATGAGATGACCCCTCTTCTGACAATGAGTGCAAATCTTTTGCATTTTCTCTTCATGTTGCCTTTGCTTGGAAAGTTTCCTGAAAGTGGACTTTCTTTTCCAACATCTTGAAACATGATGGTTATATAAACCACAAAATGTACATGGTCTTTTTCCATTTTTACATGCAGATTTATCATGCTTAACATAATCAAAAGCAACTGAATTAAAGGCAGATTTATACCTTGAACATTCACCTTTTTTGCCGCTTTGAGGAGGTGAACCGGAAGAGTCACAAGCTCTCTTTTGAAGACTCTCAAATCTGCTCTTGTCCTCATGGCTGTCACAACCCTTTGGTTTCACACACTTGCATTCATCTTGATCACAAGTTTTGCATGCTGAAGAGTTTGAACATTCAACCAAAGTTCTTGAACTTTCACCTTGAAAACCTTCTTGAGGAGGTGAACTTGAAACAAAAATTGTGCTTGAAACTTTTCCATTAGTTTCCTCAATTTTGGAATTTGTTTCAACAATTCGTTCATAACCAAGACCACAATATTTAGGTCTCTCTTCAACCACAATAGGCTCAACAATGCCTTGTGCATGCTTGCCTAACCCTTTACCTTCATAGCCCATTTTTAACAATAATTTGGACCCTATTCCTTTTGTGTGATTTTCAAAAACACCAAAGCAATCTTCTTGAGAGGAATTTGAAGACAAACTGACATTACATA
>JASDQU010100398.1:668794-680832 GCA_032191745.1 Picea mariana
GTTATCCCTTCCTCATATATGATATGCCCCAAATAATGGATTTGGTTATGGTAAAATGAACACTTGCTCAATTTGGCATACAACTGATGCTCCCTTAATACTTGTAATACCATCTTCAAGTGTTGCTCATGCTCTTCTTCCGACTTGGAATATATAAGAATATCATCCAAAAAGACAATGACAAACTTATCTAAGTACTCTCTGAAAACACCATTCATTAAACACATGAAGACAATTGGTGCATTTGATAATCCAAATGGCACCACTGTGAACTCATAATGACCATACCTTGTTTCGAAAACAGTCTTGCTGATGTCTTCATCTTTAATTCTTACCTAATGATACCCTGATCTGAGATCAATCTTGGAGAATATTTTTGCATTCTTCAACTGATCAAAGAGGTCATTAATCCTTGAGAAAGGATACTTATTCTTTACAGTTACTTTGTTCAACTGCCTGAAGTCAATATAAAGTCTCAATGTTCCATCCTTCTTCTTCACAAATAAAACTGGGGTACCCCAAGGGGACACACTTGGGTGTATATATCCCTTCTTCAGAATCTCTTCAAGCTGCATTTGCAACTCCTTCAATTCTGGTGTACTCATCCTATAAGGAGTCTTGGATACTAGAGCTTCTCCAGGCATCAGATTTATAGAGAAATCAATATCTCTTTTAGGAGGTAATCTTAATATTTCTTTAAATACATCCTTAAACTCCTTTAAGGCTACATAATGTTCAATATTTGACACCTTATCCTTAGGTGTTTCTTCCATATGAGCTGCAAATATTTGACAACATTTTCTGAAACTTTTCTTCAGCTGCAATGCTGATATTTCTTTGACAATTACTACCCTGAGAATTCCCTGCACTGTCCTTAGGTTCCCTTCCTCATCCCAACAACTAAATTCTTTGTTATAACAATCTAAGATAGCATGGTGTTGGTCCAACCAATCCATACCAATTAGATAGTCATAGGAACCTAAAGGCAAGATGGTCAAATCTTCCTTGGTGCTCAGTCCATCCATGCCCACTGGGTATGACTTAACCATCTCATTAAATTTTCTTTTGGCTCTGGTAGCCAGCTGCACCAACCAAGATTTTCCATGCTTGCTTCTTGGAAAATGAAATCTTTCCACCATCTTAGGATCTATATAACTATGACTAGCTCCCAAATCAATTAAAATTGCAATGGTTTGGTTGTTGTTCATACCTTCCACTTCAATCATGTGTGATTGAAATTCAACTTGCTTGTTGTCCAGGGCTGCATAGATCCTGGGTACATTCCTACCCATGTCTTCCATTGTTTCCGCTTGTTGTACATTGTGAAAAACTCTCACTTTTTCACTTATGTGGGGACAATCTCTATACATATGATTTCCCTGACAACCCCAACATTGAATTGGTGGCTGCCTTGGCCTTTTCCCACCTGTCTCATTCGTTCTGGGCTCTCTAGAAGTTGGCTGTCCTTGAGGACTATTTCTGAAGAATGGTAGCTTATTCCCCTTCTTCTTCTGTTCCATCTTAAACTTCTTCTTATCTTCCCAAGATTTTTGGAAAGTTGGCTTTCCTTTATGCTGATCATATAATCATTTAGCTCGCCTTATGGTTTCCTCCAAAGTCTTGGGCTCATCATATTGTATCTTGTCACTGATGAATGATGGCAACCCACTCAAATACCTCTAGTTCTTAACTGTCTCATCCTTGATGAAGGACACATATTTTAACAGTTCTAAAAACCTTCTTTCATATTCATCAATGGTCATACTTCCAAGTTTGAGTTCAAAGAACTCCTTCATTTTCTTGTCATAATATCTCTTAGTCAAGTATTTCTTTTCAAAATACTTCTTTAATTCCTTCCAAGTGACATTTTTCTCTTTAATGTGTTGCACCTGCACAAGCTGATCCCACCACATTGATGCCTTTCCATTGAGCTGATAGATAACAATTCTTCCTTCTGCATGTGAAGAATAATTATGCAATTGAAAATATTTTCTCATGCCTAGAAACCATGTCTCTGCATCTTCATCCTTCTTGTGCTCACCATCAAATGTAGGAGGTTTGATTTTGTTCATTTCTCCTCACAGTTCATCCACCCATACCTCTTCTTATGCTTCCTGATAGGGGATGATCTGGAGCTACTGTGTGCTCTCTTATTGGAATGCATTGGGGAGTGATGGTGATGTCTGCTAACACTCCTTGATCTTCCTTTCTCCTCAGGAGACCTATAACTTTCTGATTTGATTGAGCCATTCTCCTTATCCAATTTCTTTTCAATTATGTCCATGATCTGGATTAACTTCATGTTGAAGTCCTCCTACTGCTCCTTCACTTTCATATTCCTTTCATTATCATCCTCGTGACTTTGGACATCTTTCTGCGAATTTTTAATGGTCTCTACCATATTCATGTTTTCATCATTTCCTTCTCCATGTCCATTGGAGTTTGTTCCTTCAATACCCATATGGACATCCATCCCTTTAATCTCATATTCCGGGCTGTAAAACCCCTATGTATCTTCCATTCCTATGCACTCTGTGCTGATCTTGATTTGATCTAGTTACCGTTAACTTTTCAAAATGTGCAACCAACAAAACTTTGTCAGGCTAACTGTTTCAACAATTTCATGAAAATATGAACCATTCTGGTTCAATAATATATTATACTTATTTCTTCTGATTTTATGAGAAATTGACTGTTCAACTCAATTTTATGGGTGAATAGTTATATTCTATTGTCCAAGATCTTTCCAATGACTGCTCCCTTGCTCAATTATGAGTCTTGAGCAGAAAGTTATGGATATTTGAAAAATTTGTCCTTAAAAAATAATTTTCGGGCACTAGCACTTTTTCTTTCGGTCCCGAATCTCATGTGACCATGGGATGTGACCAAGCGCTTAACTCAAAGGATATTTTTGCAAATCTTAGAGACTTGAGGGCCCCAAAACTTTGGGCTTCAAAGGCTCTTACTACATTACGCCTTATTTCTCCTGAACGTCGAACTGGCGATCTCTTGGACTGTACATCTTCGGAGCTTCAGAGCTTCGGGACTTCGAAGCTTATGAACTTCGGGCTTCAGAAGTTCCACCTACTCCACACATCGTTCCATTTGAACGCCGAATTGGCGAATTCTTGGAGAAGCTCTCCAGAGCTTCGTGCTTCAGAGGTTCTTGCATCAACATACACCCATTTCCCCGAATGCTGAATTGGAGAACTTTTGGAGTCTCCTCAACAATCACACACCAGGGGGTGCTACGTGGCAGAAACAAGGAGATGACATGTGGTCCAATCTAACGGATGACATGTGTCAAGTTCCAATTGAAACAAAAGGTATTTGAAAATCACAAAACACGATGACACGTGGCAAGCATCAAGTGGGTCCACGTCACCCTAGGTGACGTCAACATGCCACGTCACTCTGGTGCTCCATGACTTCAGAATTCTGGGCTTTGGGGGTTCTTACAACACAACACTTCAATTCCTCTGAACGTCGAACTGGTAAACCCACTAAGGTTTCAAGAATGAATGGTCCATGCTCCTAGCTGAGATCAACGGTCGATAGGAGCTCTGGGACTCCGGGCTTTGGAGGATTTCACAACACAACACAACATTTCCCCCGAATGCCAAATCTTTGAACTTCCGGAGTCTTATCAACAATCACACACCAAGGAGGAGGCTATGTGTCAAAAATATAGAGATGACACGTGGCCCAATCTACAGGTGACACATGTCAAGTTCTAATTGGCCCAAAAGGTCTGTGTAAATCCTGAAACAAGATGACATGTGGCATGCTTAGAGTGGGTCCACATCACCGTAGGTGATGTCAGCATGTCACGTCACTCTGGTGCTCCGGGACTTCAGATATTTCCTCAACACAACTCCACATTTTTTTTTTTCTGAACATCGAAGTGGCTAACTCTCCGAACTGTGCTTCTCCGGAGTTTTGGATCTCCGATGCTTTAGAAGTTTTTGGTGTTGATCACCATACAACCCTGAACTGTCAAACACCGAAATTTTGAACACTTGCTAATCTACGGACTTATGTCTTTGATAATGGACGGTCCAAACTGGTTCCGAACTTTGGGACTTCAAGGAAAACTCCATTCCGAGCAACCACAAATAGATATCCCCGGAGTGCCGAACTGCCGAACCACTTGGGGGATCCAATGGTACGCCTTCTCCCAAATGATATACAGTGTAGATTCACTCTGAAACTTTGGAGCTTCAGGGATTTTTCCTCCTTTCTGTCAAAGACTTAAAATTTTTCGAAGCAATGAAGTCTGAAGGACTTGAAGGGATTGACCGCCGCGCTCCTTTCCAAGATCTGATGGCTGTGAAGAATTCAGTCCCTTCCCGAATAGATCCTACGACCACTGTAGTTTCCCGAACAACTAGAACTCCTGATATTTCAAACACAGTTAAGGTGTTCTCTCAGTGACCTCTTGACACTCATGGACACTCTGAAACTCGAATTTTGTCCATTTCGACAACAATTCTCTCTAAAATTGTTGCTTCAATTTTCACTTACATGGCCCATCCAGGCTAAGTGTTGAAAAACTGGAGCTCTGATACTAGATTGTAAGACATCAAGCCTTAGACCTGTTGGCCTATGCCACACTTAAACACTTGCATAACTTCATACATATAAAACTTAAACAAACAATTACATTCTGCTAATACACTGATTCATGCAGAAATAACAATAAGCCTATACATACATCATACACATGCAATACTCATAAATATAACGACATGTATAAATATACATCATGCAATTGAACACATAATTGATACTTATATTTTAATAGAAGACCACCAATTGTGTGCATACCTTCCATGGTCCTCCCAACCTTAGACCACATTGCTCATCACTCTCAGCAGTGGGTCACCCCCGAGATGGGACTAAACTCCACTCGGGTAAAGGGGTTCCTAGGCGAGGCTGAGACAAATCAGACAACATGAAGGATCTCGTTCGAGGATCCAACTCAAACTAAAAACCAACAACCTCTCATTCCCCACATGCCTATCCCACCCAAGGAAGTGTGCCCCTTCTCTGCTCAATAGTCCTTTGGGTACCCGACTTCCCTTCCAGGGATTCAACAATAGGCCGTACATGAATTCTCAGAGCACTATAGCCGCAGTTGGGATCCCTTAGGAAATCACTTTCCCAACAATTCTCTCACATGAAGAGAGTTTCTCATGGGCCTGACAACCTGCCTCTTCAATCCACGGGCCTGCCAACCCGCCTCTTCAAACCCACGGGCCTGACAACCCGCTTCTTTAGTCTAGAGCTTTAGTCAACCAGTTATTGGTAATGATGAAAACAACAACAACATTCAGGTAAGCATCAACATAATTTAGGTATGGAATAGGTGATGGAAACAACAACAACCTTTGGGTTTGGTTTAGGCGCTACCCATAACAACAAGGTAAATGTGCGCTACTCCTCCGAGGACGATACAGGCTACTGCTGGTAACATGAACAGTACAGGGTAGCTTCAGGAGTGTGTGCAGGTTGGAGGGTGCACATCATGCAGAGGTTGACTGATGGAGAATATGGCTAAGTGTGTGAAATGGCTAAGAGAGTGCACTCGTCAATGGGGAAATATGGGAAAACAAACTAATTTCCCCACATATATTTGCATGCGCCCTGATTGACACATGGCTGTCCAGGAATTCATTCCTCTCCACTTGTAGATCATTCCACTTCCTATAGGAACTTAAGATAATATGATATTTATCTTTGCCTTAGTCTTTTGGAATAATAATATAATATTCCCTTAGAGTTAAGTCCTCTAGCTTAGCCCCTTTTATAGGCTCTTAGTCCCTCCCTTTCCCTTCCTAGTAGAGTTTAGTCCCCCATACTCTTTTATCATGGTCGGTCTACACGCAAAGATGCATTATATTAATGATATGAGTGTTTACATATATAAAATTAGGCTCACTGGCCTTTAGCATCTAGGCTCTCTAGCCTAATCATCACATAAGCCTCCTAGCTTATAATCACTTGGCTCACCAGCCTATATAACATATTTACAATTCAACCGGGGCTCGGTCTTGGGGTATTACACTAGAATTAGATATAATAGTTTTATTAAGAACACATGATTGGAACTAGTTTTAGGATGAGACAAAAACCCTAACTTCCACAGTGTGTAACATGAAGAGTATAATGAACCATAATCAAAATTTTGACACAATATCCTTCATTATTTCCTTAGCACTCATTAAAATATTGTTGTCTTTAAATTCCCTGAAAAAATTTAAAGCATCAATGGTACATTGACTAGTTTTGAATCCAAACGAAGGATTGTATGCTATGATACCAAATGTTATGTACCAAATCCTTAAGATGCCATAATAAACCAGAGTAGAAACAATGCACACCAAATGTGAATGTAAAACTCAAATAGATAATAGATATGAGTTATACAATAAATTCTTAAAGAATTGCATAACTCGCTTGAAATACTTGAATATATTTATATATCTATATCACATATTTCTATCTTCATTCTAATAATGATTATATTAGTCTCTATATATACTTATTCTCGCTCATTGCATATGTGGACCCTTTATTAGGCCGAGTCCTATTACATATACATTTATCCCCATATATGCCTCCATTAAGGTCATGTCAGAGAGTACTCTTAATTCTGAAATGCAAGGACAAAATTTTCAATGAACTTTAAACACACAAAACACTTCATGATTTATCTATGAATGAATACAACTTCACTGATTTGCAAATTTTAAGTTACCAATCTAACCATTAGTACTTCGTTGATAACAAATCTTTTTCAGTTAACAAGATCTTTAAATTGAGAGTGCATCTTGCATTTCTATGTGGTTAGTTTCACTGAACCAAAATTTTATACTCGTGAAATTAACTTGCATAATCCATTCTTCATCAGTGAAATGTGAGATGTAAAGAAGAGATGAAGAGAGAACAATATCAACAAAATCTCACCAAAACTTGATAACGGAGTTCATTGGACATCCTGGCTACATCTCCGGGTCCACTCCCAATAGTGAGACTGCTCTTCATTAAGCTCAAAATGTTGAAATAATACAAAGAAAGGCTTACAGTTCAACTTTTGAAATCACCTTTTCAGTTCTGCAACTTAGAAACAAAAGAAAAAACCGTCATTAGATTCTACAAGAAATTTAGAGACTTTAGAGTATAGACTTTGCTATACTTGGCTGGGAAACAAAGGATCTGGAAACACCTCTCTGATCAGCTACTCCAACTCAGAAACAAAGGCCAGATTTAAACTCCTCTTGAAATTCTGAGACTTTTGAGTATAAACTCGATATACTTTTGCATAGGCCCTTGGGACTCCCCCTCTAGCACAAAATCTGTACTGTCACAATTTCTGTGCCCAACCGTGTATCCTATTTGCATCGATTTTCATGTCGGTTTAAATAGGCACGATTTGTTTTAACTAAAACCAGATTTGGTGGGATTAGATATGAGTTGGCCTACCCATAGGGCCAAATTTTTTGACCCCTAGGCCTCATTGGCCTTCTCGAAGGTGCCATGTGGCACCGCATGGTTGGTCCATGTGGAAACCTCTCATTGGCCATCGCTTCCAACTCACTGTAAGGATCTGTTGACGTGTCTGCCCAATCAACCTGCCAATTGGAAATACAGATGCCGCATGGTGACTTATAACTAATCGAATTGCATGTACGGATCTGCCACCTGGCCGCCACATGGTGACTTATAACTAGTCGAATTGCATGTACGGATCTGCCACGTCATTGTATGTCCTGCCACATGGCATCCTTTCAATGGTGCAATGTGAACCGTACAATTGTCACGTCATATGTACGGATGACACGTGGTAAAATTTTACTGGTCCAACTAGGTGTCGAAAACACAAAAAATGAGTGACACGTGGCAGCCTCTCGTGCTTCCATGCTATCATGTTATTGTTAGCATGATGTCACCTTGTGCCAAGTCAACTGTATGGATGGCCATGTGGCATCTTATGGGCCTTCCACGTGGCACCCATGTTTTTTCCTTTTCTCTTGTTTTGCTGAAACTTTAGACTGCAATATCTTCCTCATCCAACATTCGTTTGAGGTGATTCATGCATCATTGGAAAGCTCTCGCCGAGCCCTACGCAACAATGCCATCTATTTTAGCATTTGAAACTGTTTATTTTTGAGCATTTACATATCCTCTTGGATCATTCACACCTAATTTTGGAAATAACACACAATACCTAATTCATCTAAGGAACATATTTTTATCATCTCCTTAGAAAGTTATTTTCCAATGGATCTATTAAAAAACAAATAAATACAAGAAAAACATACAAACCTTACCATCCTCAAGAAGATCCATGCTTCTTATAAATTTTATAATTAAACGAATACAACATAATTGTACAAATATAATTATGTATTCTACGAATATAATTGAAAATATTATATATATATATATATATGAACGCATTAAGTACCGTAACTGCCACCTTTCAAACTTTGAATACCTTTTTACGAGAATGGATGTGTGTTTTATAATAGTCTGTAGTAATAGAGTTGGAAATGTTGAAGTTGATTTTATAATTATTATATTATTATTTTAATCAATTTATCATCGTTTTTATCATCGTTATGATGATGTGTACATTCTTTCTTAATGTTAAAGTTGTATATTTTTTATAAATAATTTTTTATTTTATTTTTAAATTTGTAAAGTGATTATGTAGTACTCAAACACTATTCTTAATGTTAAAGTTGTATATTTTTTATAAATAATTTTTTATTTTATTTTTAAATTTGTAAAGTGATTATGTAGTACTCAAACACTATTGTGAAATTATCTTAAAAGTTATCTAAATATGAATTGCATGGAAACTTAGTTCTTGACATAGTTCTAACAAATGTGTAACTATGAAGAAAATAACAAAACAAAATTGATTGATTTTAAAAGTTAGCTAAATATAGATTTCATGGCAGCTTAGTTTTTATATAATTTTAAAAAATGTGTAACAAAACAAAATTGATTATTTTTAAATGAATTAACATATAAGCTTCTTTTATATTTTATTCTAATATGCAATTTTCAATTTTTCTCACATATTTTTAATTTGTTTTGAGAAAGAATGTAAGTAATAATATTGAATAGTAAATAAAAGAATTTGTAGAGAAATAATGTATGACCTTTTAGAGTTTTTTTTTTACTTGGTTAAAATGGGCCAACCTTTCATTCAGTAAAAAAATTATCGAAAATGGATAAACAATAAAATCACTGAAGTACCAATTACTTGACATACCAATGATAAGATGGTCAAAATACCCACTACTTTGACAACATTTTGAGTTTATAAGCGTTTCAAAATATTCTCTTTCCCTTATATGCGTAATGATAAAATCACTGAAGTACCAATTACTTGACATACCAATGATAAGATGGTCAGAATACCTGCTATTTGACAACATTTTGTGTTTATAGGCGTTTCAAAATATTGTCTTTCCCTTGTATGCCATCCTCGCAATACATGTTGATTTGCTCACATTAGATTTGATGACAAATTTTTAATTGTAACAAATGGAGTACAAACTCAAAAATAAGTTACCTTACTTTGATTGTTCCCAAATGGTTGAACACAAAACCAAGTTGAGGAATTATAACATATGTGGTTGCTATAGCTCAAACAATAATATTCAAATATTTGGTACTCACATAAAGTTTTGACTTACCTATCATATTATGGTCCGTTAAACATCAAATGTCTATACATTCTCAAGCATTTAAGAAATTGCTTACATTCCCAAGAAAGCATTTAATAGATTGCTTACGATTAGCCATGTGATACAAGGTCTATGAAAAACTCTAGGTATGTTTAAGTTGTTTAAAAATTAACATTACTTGCAATTATAATTTGATAATGGAGAAAATTTTAAATGTAAATTAATTGAGGAAACATTGACTATAAAACATATGCTTTTAAAGCTAATGAGATTAATATTTTTATGACTAACATTTTAGTACATGACTAAAATATCTTTGAATCCAATTTTAGTAATCTATAGAGTTGATTAAGGTTGAGGTGGTTTGATGAGATGGTTGGGAGGTAGGTCTTGCACTTAACCCACCCAGGTTTAAATCCTCGATGAGGCCTTGGCTTGTTGTGATTGTTAGAATAATAGGTGTGCTTGTTTCTCCATAGAAAATATAGCAATATTGTCACCCAACCATAGGCCGAAGTCACCCTCGAGCACCTTAAACTTGATAGATAGAATAATTCCGGAAGAAACCCTAGAACCAATAGCCAACCAAGGTAGCGTACTTCCCTCCAAAGCTAGCGTACCAAACAGAGAGTCCAAACCATAACCAAAGTAGAAAGTCAAAACCATAACCAAAGACCAAGTCACTACTGTAGCAGCTGGAAATCTCCTCCAGTCATGCACACCACTTGTCCTTATGCACGTGCGAGAGTGAGTGTGACAAATGAGCTCTAGCGCTTTCTTATTTATAGTCCTCCAAGTGACCTAATTGGACTGACTTCTACTTCTGGAGGATAATAGTTTAATATAAATTATTATCTTGAGCCGACTTATCTTCTAAGGTTATTTCCTAACCTTCTAGGGTTTCTCTTGCTTCCCAAAATATTCTAGACTTGTCAAAGGTTACATGTAGAGGTTAATATCTCATGTAGCTACCATAATATCAAAACTCCCTCCTAGCTAAGGATGTATTAAATGAAATGGTATTGAGCACAAACAAACCATTCAACCAGTAACGTCATCATAGCCACACAAACTATCTCATGATCACATAGATCAACTTACGAGCAACATCACCACTATCAATATCATATGATGGCATCAACTGCATCATCTCTTAAGACCATAGTCCACCTGAGTAATAATGCATGATGTTGAATAAGTTACTCACTCAACAGAGTGATACAAGAACCATTCTTCTAATCCGGACATACGTCCTAGACGAATAACTATCCCAACAGATGCTGAAATCCACCCTATGGGCTACATATACCATTCCTACAAGAATGTCAGTCTCAGACTATTTTATAATCGGGTCATATGTACCATAGAGATCAATCTCTACCCATATGCCTTAGAAAATATCGGTCCCATATCAACCACTCTAATCGGGACGTCATGTCCTTAGGAGGCAGACTATTCAACCTGATCGGGCAATTAACTATGCCTCAGGAAAAATAACAGTCCATGATACGTTAGCAATCTGCTAACCTTGACCATTCTCCATAGGGAGAATGTCTGTCCACCAACAATTTGTTCTGCCAGAACCATTCTCTACCTTGAGAATGTCTTTCCATTAACACATTGACTATCCATCTAGCTAGCAATCATCTCCAACACTAGTGGCAATCTCCATGGAAATCATATAGTAGTATACAACTTCTACAATTCCATCCAATAGAACACAACTGTGTCTATTCATAGTAGTATACAACTACTATCCAGTGGTACACAAGCACTCCTAGTAGCACACGACTACTAGCCAGTGACACATAGTCACTACCAGTGGATCACATCCACCATAGTAGCGTACAACTACTGTCCAGAGACATACAGTCTCCACAACAATCATATCATCTGATATCAATCTGTATCAATAATGCCATGATATAATGTGAGTCATCTATGCCATTATTCCACTCACATCTGTGAGATATGGAAGAGCATCTGCCCTCAAAAATTTAAACATCAACCATGGGCCGTCTAGACTATTCTTCTCAAGCATAGAAGAATAAATTTCCCTGATTTATGAACCTGGACCATTCAACCTAACTGGACCATTCTTTCGACACGATTCACAGTGCAACCTAGAGAGAATGAATCTACCCTAGGAAATGACTTCCCTTGATTATTAAACCTGGACCATTCAACCTAACTGGGCTATTCTTCTGGCACGATTCACAATACAACCTGGAGAGAATGAGTCTGCCCTAGGGAATAAATATCTGGACCATTTCCTATGAAAATGACTGTCCTACACCAACCTCCTACATCGAACCATTTTTCGAAAATGCTCAC
>JASDQU010100399.1:0-13545 GCA_032191745.1 Picea mariana
TTGCTGATATATGTTGCTGATATGTGCTCACATCTAACTGGTTATAAATGACAACAATGGGTAATGAATAAATGTTGAATGCTAATTGATGAGTTTTTGTGCAAGAGGACAGTTTTGGGAAAAAGAGCCCCACACTCATTCACCCCCCCTCTAAGTGTGGTAGGTGTGTCCAACACTATCCCTCTCTAGAGAGCCATCTATTATACCATGTGTGAAGTCTCTTTTCAACCTTTGCACACAACCATTGCTGATCGTTTTTGCTAAAATTTTTCGCTTTGAGGGAGAAACTGAGATATTTCAAACCATCATTATTGACCTTTTCCTACATCTAGAGTATCTTTGAGATGTGTTGGCTCTCGAGATTAGACATCCCTCGAGTATATAAAGAATATTTCTCCATATTGACTTGCATGCCTGTAGTAGAGTAGAAGGTTTGTATAGCCTCCTTAAGTTTGACAATGAAGGGGATGTTTCCTTCACAGAAGATGAGAATGTCATCAACTAAAAGGAGATGTGTCAAAGTGCAATTTGTGTTGATCTGATTGCCTTTCATATTTACTGAGGAAATTTCATTATGGATCTATCCACTGAGGCTTTATGATACCAACAAAAAGAGTAGAGGGGAAAGTGGACATCCCTTTCTAAGCCCTCAGTCTGACCTAAAGAAAGAGGAGTTCGATCCACTAATAAGAAGAGAAAAAGAGGTGTTAGAGATGTAGTTCATAACCTAGGGGACAAAGAAGTGGGTGAAACATATATGTATTAGAAGTAGTTTGATATAAAGCCAACTAACCCTATCAAAATATTTTGGGAGGTCTACTTTGAAGGTGATGGCCCTTTGCCTTTTCATATGGATGGAGTGTATATCTTCTTGAGCAAGTACAATTGCCTGATGAATTTTCCCTCCCTGGATAAACCCAAATTGATCTGTAGTAATATTTTTTCTCATATGTTCCTTTAATCTGTTGACAATTATTTTGGATATAATTTTATTAATGCTATTGTAGAGGGAGATGGGTCTTAACTCATCAAAACTTGTCAATCTTTCCACCTTTGTAATGAGGGCAATAAAAGTGACATTGAAGGGAACATGGATCTGCCCCGTTGTCTTGGTGAATTCCACCGGGTTTAGAAGGTCTTCTCCTAAGAACTCCAAGCAGCCTGTGTAAAATTCAATAGAGAATCCATCTGGTCTCGGGATTTTATCCTTCTGAAAATCGTGAAGTGTATTTTTGAGTTCCTCCATGCTAACTTCCTCAAAAAGTCAATCATTGTCTTCTGGTTTTATGAATCTGAGAAAGAGACCCGCGACCTTAAGTATAGAGTTGAAAGTGGCCCTAGGGTCAACTTTAAAGAGGGATTCGAAATGAGATATACCTTCCCAAGCTATTTCCTCAAAGGAAGTAGCTTTTGAGCCATCCAATCTATCAATAGACCAAATAATATTAGAAGCTTCTTGCCATTTGCAAAGTGGTGAAAAAATTTGGTGTTTTCATCCCCTGCTTGTAACCAGAGGGCTTTACTCCTCAATCTCCATTCTTCCTCTTTATTCAAGAGGATTTTTCTTTTGCTAAGATCCAGGAGCTTGTACTTGTCTTTCATCTCATCTGAGGAAGGCTCAAAAACCTCTTTTTCTTGTCAAACCTTCATCTTTTCTTCTATTTCAATTAGGGATGTGGCCTCCAATTGCTTTCTCTCCTTATTCCAAGAGATGGAGATCTCTTTTGCCTTTTCAAAATTTTCCATGAATTAGATGGTGGGGAATTCTGGAAGTTGGGAATTGTAGGGTGTGCAACTGCCTTTGATGGCTTCAATATATGACTGAGACTCGAGCCACTGTGGATTGAATTTGAAAAGGCTGGGGTCCCCCCCCCCAAAAAAAAAAAAGAGTTATTTCCAAAATAATTGGATTATGATCATATACCCCTCTAGGGGCTACCCATTGTCTAATCCAAAGATTTCCAAGTAGGACGAGCTTGTTGGCCCTTGGGTATGGAAGTAAGCGAAGAATAAAGTAGAAAAGACAAAATGCGAAATGCGCGGGATACACAGTGACTGATAATGGGTCGAAGTGAGAAAAAGAGCAGAAAAGACAGTGTGAAGTAAGAGAAAACAAGTCGTTGGACTAGGAGATCAAGGATGAAAGATCAGAAAGGAAGATGGATCATGGACAACTCAGTAAATAAAAGAATGTGTAAACAAATGCTTTGGAGCACCACATGAGAAGGAAGGAAAGACAAGCTGGAGAAGCCCTGAAAATGCAGGTAAAGTTGACCTAGGGTTTTAGACACCTAGAGTTTTTGTATCTAGGGTTTTGACAATTAGGTCTCAACCTAAGGATGTCAGTGAGTGATTGTAATGTATAAATAAAGGTCTAAAGGACCTGGGATGGGTGGGTGATAAGTTGGTTGAGAGTTCATTGTTATTGTGTGATTGAGTGAGTACTACTGTGTGAGAGAGAAGTGATAAGTGTGAGAGTCGTCTGGTGTTGTAAGATCTTTAGCTGGGTGCGAAGATCAACCCTGCAGCTGGGTGTGGAGGGAGGGAAGGAGAGAAGAGAGAAAGAGAGAAGATCTGCTAGCTAAGAGCATAGACAAGAACTGTATGATTTTATCTTAATATATTATAAAGCACAGTTCTATGGACATGGCCCCAAGGTAGGTGTGAACCACATATATCTTGTGTTGTGTGTGATTGATGTTATGTTCTTTGTCATTTGATATGTTGTTATTGTGATATTGTGCTAGATTTGAAATATAACTTGTGCAGTAGGTTCAAGGAAGGTAAATAATAACTAGGTGTTTGTGTGTTGTTGTTGTGAATCCACTTTGCATTTCCTCTAGTTGTAGACACCTGTGTCCTGTAACTCCCAATAGATACTTTGGGTGAGACTGCATCTACTTCGCAGGTGTTTCCGAAAGGGCCAGTAGTTAGGGATTGTTGGTGCGTTGTTAGTGCTAAACCCCGGGTCTGCCCCTGTGCCAACAAATGGTTCTGGTGTTGGGACATGAATCTTCTTGAGGGAATGTCAAGGTGGTTTCCACCGAAGATAGAGATTCATAAGTGGATAGAAGATCAAGAAAAGGACTTCACTGAAGCCCAGAACAAGAACCCTGATCTGAGTACAGAGGATTGGTTGGGAAGATATATCTTTACTGATATAGACAAGATTTTCTTTGGAGGAATTCATCAGGAGTTATATGAGTGGCTAGCTGGGTTAGAATATACCCAATTTGAGATCATATCTATACCACTTGTGGTTTGGATTTCAGCGTTGATCAAGAAGGTCAAGAGAGTTGATAACGTCGTATCCAGAGCAGTAGATCACTAGTTTGATAGTACCATTGGAGGGTATATCACTGATTTTGTTGTTGACAGAGTAGAGTCCTATAGCCAAGCTGAGAGGTATTTATACACTTCTTGAAGTTGAGGATCAAGATGCTATTGAATGAGAAGAACATCTTGAAGATACAGTAGTTGGTCAGATTGAAAGAGGTTAATGTTCAAAAACTCGGACAACGACAACAACACAAAGGCTAGACATATGTGCAGTGAGACAACGTTCAGAGAAGTCCTTCTTACGAACTTGTTTCAGTAGAAATACGTGGATGAGGGTTTATACAATGGAGAAGAGGCAGATCTGATGGACAAATATCATTCAGAGCTTGCTAAGACAGAGGAACCTCACCAAGAAGAGCCAGAAACTTCAGAAACTGTGCCAACTATTGAAGTAAGTACTATTATTCCTCTTGTTGTTTCGGCAGCATTAAGCAATCAGAGTAATCAAAGTCACCAGAGCACTCTGAGCACCGTCACTAGTAGACCACCACATATTCAGTCAGGAAACCTAGGAATATCTATGGTAGATGAGATGAGGTTACCCACCTTCAGAGGAGATGGATCTGAAGATCCTGACCAACACTGGTTTATATGTGAAGTTGTATGGAGTATTAAAAATATCACCGACGAAGCTATTAAATGAGCTCAACACAGTACTACCCTGAGAGATTGCACACTGAGTTGGTACATGAAATTTGTCCAAGGAGCTACAAAAAAACCATTGAATGACATTAAGACTGTGCTAATTGCTGAATTCAAGAAACCTAATTCAGAGTCACAGTGCATTACAGAACTAAAATAAATCAAGCAGATAATAGATGAACCTGTGTGGGAGTTTGATCAGAGATTTAAGACCTTGACATGCCATTTTAGTTTTCAGATCATAGATGAGCAGAACAAGGAATGGTTCACTACTGCCCTCTTACCACACATCAAAATTATTCTGATGCAATAAAAGATTGCTTCGCAGGATGAGGCGTTGGAGATCGCCATGAAGTTAGAATCAACCCCTATGGGAGAATCCAGCTCAGGTATGAGTCAAATCTTGAGTCAGCTAACTATTTTATCTCTGCAGGTCGAAGATATGAAGAAAGACAAGGGAAAAGATAAAAGAGAAGACATTTGGTGCATTAGATGCAAATCAGAAGGCCATGACAAGGAGCGTTGTCCCCTATTTCGTGAATACTTGGCCTCTGGAGATTCGAGCCCTTTGAAGCAAACTACCTTACCATGGTGCGAGGTATGTAGAAATCGACATCGCCCTGGCGAATGCTACTATTTGCAAAAATATGTCTAGACACCCACAAATATGTATTGCATGTTCTGTAAGTCGGTAGGACACGATGACAGGGATTGTAGGGATTACGATCTCATTCATGAAAGGTCAAGGGATATATACAAAATTCAAGGTGAAGTACAACAAGAAGGAAGCACTGTGCAGTATAATTTCCCAGGGAGAGGAAACCTCAACCCTCATGGTGGATTCCGAGGAAGACAAAGAGGAGGAGGTATGGGTCGAGGTCGAGGTCAGATCATCTGTTATAACTACACTTAGCTAGGACACTTGGCAAGGGACTGTCAAAACCCTTGTACCACTTGCAACTACTACAACTCATTCGAACATGTTATCGAAGATTGTCCTGTGTTGCTAGCCAAACTTCAGGAGAGACGGGGACCTCAGCAGAACCAACAAATACAACTAATCAAAGTAGAACCTCGCGAAGAAGATCCCAGTGTCATTGTTATCACTAGAGGAGGTTTTTTTATAGGAGAATATAGAGCGACCCAAGGAAAGGCTACAGAAGGATCAGGAGTCAGGAAAGTTGCAGAGAAGACACAAGTGCTTGATGTGAAGAAAGAAAAACAAATATTTGAGGAGGCAAGAAAAGAATTCGGGAGAGACCAAGGCTCTTCATCGAAGAAATGACCAGAAGTAAGAGAATGTGGATGCCTCTAGCATTTGATCAATCTGCTTCTCTTAGAGATGGAAAAGAGGTGAGTAAACTTGTCAGTTTATTGTATACGTTTATAGAGTTGATTAAAGATGAAAAAGTTGTAAAAGAACTACAAAATTTGGTCAAACAATATGAGATAGGAAGGGTATATTCTTTGTTGAATAAATAAGTACATCAACTATCTAAGAAGAGAAGGACTAATAAAGAAATACACCTTAATGCTCAGATTGGAGAGTATGATATAGATTATGTAGTCCTCGACTTAGGGTCAGAAGTCAATGTCATGACGAAGAAGACCTGGGCACTGATGGGGAAACCTAAGTTGATCTATTCCCCTATAAGGCTTAGGATGGCTAATCAACAAGCTGTAAGCCCCTTTGGAAGACTGGAACATATCCTTGTGGACATCGATGGAGTAAGGAAGTTTGCAGACTTCAAGGTGATTGAGATAGTTAATGATAGTTATCCTTACCCCACACTGTTAGGAATTGATTGGGATTTCAATAATTCCACTATGGTTGATTTAAAGAAAAGAAGAATGGAATTTGAAGGAGATGGCATTAGGGTCATTGCACCTTTGGATTCTGATGAAGGTCAAAGATACACAAAACCCATCAGGGAAGAAGACCGCGCATACGAACTAGAAAACATAGACAAATTAACAGCCAGACAACAAGATTACATTAATCCTATGGCGGATGGGAACCTAAGCTGGTGAAGTGATAGCGCATGCTCATTAGATTCAGAAGAAGAACTGGAGAAATAGAAGAACAAAATGTATGAAGTATCTACAGAGAGATGTGCCAGATTAACCAAATAAGTCTGTTGGATCGACACAGCATTAAGTAACTTTCCCACCTTTGATGTTCTGAATCATTTAGAAGCATTCTTGTTGGAATTTGAAGAAATTGTACCAATGCAACAAATATTGTTGGTAATGGATGAGGCCCTGAAATCAACTCCAGAGAGATGGTGGGGGACACACAAAAACAATATTACAGACTGGGTACAATGTCGCACTTTGATGACAGCGCTATTTTCAAAGCAAGTAGAAGGCTGCGAAGTTAGATACACAGGTCAAAGTTGTTTGAAGGACCATGTGAGAAGTTGCAAGGAATCCTGGAGTAGAATTCCTCAAGAGAATTGGGTACACAAATTCATCAACACACTGGACACAACCCCTATCAATTGGTACCTACAAGAAGAATTGTGCCTCATCACTACAAATTGGGAAGGTATGACCACGAACTTTGTAACTACCTTTTTGTTTGAAAGCCAATATCCTATAGTGGATCAAGAATTATAGATTGTAAGACTGCAAGTATTTTAGGAGGCACCTAGCCTCCCTATGGACCAAGAAGAGGACGAACGGGTTGTGCCCCTTTACAAATTGCAAGGTTGTTATAATATCAATGATGATGATCCTAGGAAGGTGAACATCGTAGAAACATAAGGACAGAGAGACATGGAAGGACCGGGATTTGAACTACCTTTCATTGGACAACCAATTAAAACAAAAAAAAGTCAACATTGGAAAGGAGCAGACACCAAAACTTGCAAATGTTGGAGATTATTGGGATGCTGCCACTATTGACAAGATCACAAAATTATTGCATGAATATCAGGACTTGTTTCCAACCAAGTTCAATGATGGCCCATGGCAGAGATGAGGATCCCTTTGAAACCATATGAAAGGCCAGTTAAACAAAGACCCTACAGATTGAACCCTAAATATAAGGAGAAAGTGAAGATTGAGCTTGACAGAATGTTAGAAGCAGGAATCATAGAACCTGTTGAAGAATCGGAATGGATTAGCCCTATGGTAGTACAAGACAAGAAGACAGTTGAAATCAGGATCTGTGTAGATCTCAGGAAGTTGAATGATTCCTGTTTGCATGACCCATTCCCTACGCTATTCACTGACGAAGTGTTAGACAATGTAGGAGGACAAGAGGTATATTATTTTACAGATGGATTCTCAGGATACCATCAGATCCAGATTGCCAAGGAAGATCACCACAAGACCACATTTTCAACAGAATGGGGATCCTACCAGTATACAATGATGTCGTTTGGATTGAAGAATGCCCCAACCATCTTTTCTAGGGTGGTGATCGAAGCGTTCAAGGAGTTTTTACATAAATTTCTGGAAGCATATTTTGATGATTGGACTATTTTTAGCTTATTACAAAAGCATATTGAATGTTTAAGACTAATGTTGGATAAGTGCAGGTAGTGTCATATTGCCTTGAACTTGAAGAAGTGCATCTTCTTTTCACCCTTTGGAGTGTTGTTAGGTCATATTGTGTGTAAGCAGGGATTTCTGGTAGATGCATCCAAAATTTCCATTATAGACGATCTACCCCCTCCTACTTCATTTAAACAGTTGTGCACTGCACTAGGACACACTGGATACTACAGGAAGTTCATTAAAGGCTATGCATAGATCACAACACCCATGGAGAATATTTTTAAAACAAACTGTCAGTTTCATTGGACAAAAGAATGCCAGCAGAGCTTCAACACATTGAAACCGAAAATGGTTACTGTGCCTAATCTAGTTTTCTCAGATTGGAGAAAGGAATTTCATGTGCATGTCGATGCATATTCCATTGCATTAGGAGTTGTTTTAGCACAACCGTGAGCTGGAGACATTGACTACCCATTATCCTTTGCTAGCAGGAAGCTATCAATAGCTGAGATTAATTACACCACCACTGAGAGAGAAGGGTTAGCCATGGTGTATGCACTGCAGAAGTTTTGCCACTACTTGTTGGGAGGACGCTTTAAAATGTTTACTGATCACTCCGCACTAAAATACCTAGTCAACAAGCTAGTGTTGGGGGGGGAGAATATGCAAATGGCTTCTCCTATTCCAGGAATATGATTTTGATATCGTGGTTAAGCTAGGCAGAATGAACAAAGGTCCTGACCACTTGTCGAGGTTAGAACATGGAGAAGAGCCTACTAGTTTGGAGGATAAGTGCCAGATGCACAGTTGCTAGCCATTAAGAATATTGATGATCACTTCACATAGATAGTCCAGTTCTTGTCAACAGGAATGGCACCTAGTGACTATACAATTATTTAGAAGAAATAGTTGGTAGTGCGCGTTGCAGATTTTTCACTTATAGTTGGACAACTATACAATATGGGACCTGATGAGATATTAAGGAGGTGTGTGATGGAAGTAGAGAGACCATTAGAACATGAAGTGAATCATAGGAGGACACTACGCAGGGAAAGCAACAACGCAGAAGATTCTTAGGGATGGCCTTTGGTGGCCTACCCTACACTGAGATGCTAAGGAATATTACAGAGCCTATGATGTATGTCAAAGAGTTGGACAACCAACTGAAATGAAATTCCTTTAGCAACACAATTGACCCTACAAGCATTTGAGAAATGGTCCATTGACTTCGTGGGACCTATAAACCCATTAGGGAAGCGCACAAGAGCTAGATACATAATCATTGCAGAGTATTTGACCATATGGGTAGAAGCAAGAGAAGTTAAGGAATGTAGTGCAACTACAGCTGCACGCTTCATATTTGATGATATCATAACCAGGCTTGGATGCCCAAAGATCCTTATGAGCAATCAAGGCACACATTTTATTAACAAGACTATTGAATCCTTGACTCAGGAATTTGAAGTTCACCATCAGAAGAGAACGCCCTATCATCCACAAGAAAATGGGACAGTTGGAGCATTCAATAAGATCTTGGAGACAACGTTGACAAAGATATGCAGTGTGAACATGGATGACTGGGATTTGAGAGTACCAGCAGTAGTATGGGCCTATAGAACCATTTGCAAGAAACTGACCATGCAAACCCCCTTTAAATTGGTCTATGGTCTCGAAGCAGTTGTACCCATGGAATATTTGGTTCCTAGTCTGATAATTGTATCCTTTACAGATATGGATGACACTGGCACTATACAAAAGAGGCTTGCGCAGTTGGTTGAGCTGGAAGAAGACATATTTTTCACAGGATTTCACCAACAAGTTCAGAAAGAAAGAGAAAAGGCCTACCATGATAAGCACATCAAGAAGAAATCCTTCAAGCAAGGATATCTGGTATTGGTATATGACAGTAAGTTCATGAAGCATCCAGGAAAGTTCAGGATGCATTCGCTTGGGCCATATGAGGTTATCTATGTCACGGAAGGAGGAGATGCGCAGTTGAAGACTTTGACTGGAAAATGGAAGGAAGGTTTGGTGAACGAAAGCCGGTTGAAATTGTATTATGACAACCAATTGCCTCGCATCTCTCACTTAAAGTATAAGGAAAATGGTCTAGGTACCAGGTGCAGTTGAAACTAGGTACCAGACATAGAAAAGACACTCTGCACACAGCGAGGAGGGAAAGAGAAGAAAGCACGGGCTACTCCGCGCAGCCTAAAGAGGAAGCGAATCAGAAGGACCAGATCTGAAGTGCCTCGGGATGAGTCACAAGTGAGTGTTGGGGGATTGTTGGCCCTTGGGTATCGAAGTAAGTGAAGAATAAATCATAAAATATGAAATGCGAACTGCGTGGAAAATAAGGTGACTGATAATGGGTCGAAGCGAGCTGAAGAGTAGAAAAGACGGTGCGAAGTAAGAGAAAGCAAGTCATTGGACTAGGAGATCGAGGATGACAGATCAGAAAGAAATATGGATCATGGACAACTCAACAAGCGACAAAATATGCCAACAGATGCTTTGGAGCACTGTGCGAGAAGGAAGGAAAGACAGACTAGCGAAGCCCTAAAAACGTAGGTCAAGTTGACCTAGGGTTTTAGACACCTAGGGTTTTGTATCTAGGTTTTTGACACTTAGGTCTTGACCTAAGGATGTCGATGAGTGATTGTAATGTATAAATAAAGGTCTAAAGGACCTAGGATGGGTGGGTGATAAGTTGGTTGAGAGTTCATTGTTATTGTGTGATTGAGTGAGTACTACTATGTGAGAGAGAAGTGTTGAGTGCGAGAGCCTTATGGTATTGTAAGATCTTCATCTGGGTGCAAAGATCAACCCTGTAGTTGGGTGTGCATGGAGGGAAGGAGAGAAGAGAGAAAGAGAGAAGATCTCCTAGCTAAGAGCACAGACAAGAACTATATGCTTTTATCTTAATATATTATAAAGCACTATTATGTGGATGTAGCCCCAGGATGGGGGTGAACCACATATATCTTGTGTTGTGTATGATTGATGTTATGTTCTTTGTCATTTGATATGTTGCTATTGTGATATGGTGCTAGATATGAAATATAACTTGCGCAGTAGGTTCAAGGAAGGTAAAGAATAACTAGGTGTCTGTGTGTTGTTGTTGTGAATCCACTCTACATTTCCTCTGGTTGTAGACACCTGTGTCCTGCAACCCCCTATAGCTACTTCGGGTGAGAATGCATCTGCTTCACAGGTGTTGCCGAAAGGGCCAGTAGTTAGGGTTTGTTGGTGTGTTGTTAGAGCTGAACCCCGGGTCTACCCCTATCCCAAAAAAAAAGAGCTATTTCCAAAATAATTAGATTATGATTAGATACTCCTCTAGGGGATACCCATTGTCTAATCCGAAGATTTCCAAGTAGGAGGGGCTCATTCAGGAGGAATATGTCTAGTCATTTTGCAACCCCGTCTGCCCCTGATCGCATGTTCCTCCATGTGGGAGTGAATTTTGTGGGTTGGATGTTATAGAATGTTGCCTCATCCAACTTTTGAATGAAGAAGTCAAATAGAGGATCCATGTGTGCTAAAGAACCCCAAATTTCATAGTCTCCCAAAGTAAAATTTAGATCCCCTCCCATGAGGACTTGATCCAATGCAATCAAGGAAGAGTGGAATAATTTTCCCTAGAAGTCCTTTCTATCTATATATGGGTCATAGATATTAATGCAAAGGAAATCAAAATTTGATTCCCTGGAATAAAAATGAGTTCCCAGAATTGACAGGATAGACTAGAGTTGAGTAATTTCAGAGAATTTTTCTGCCACCCAGTGAGAAGGCCACTTGATTTCCCACTATCATATAGAGCAAGGAAGTCCCATTCCGGAAATGAAGTTGAGAAGGATTCCACAACTTTTGTTTCGAAGATCATAGATTCTTGTAATAGGATTATAGAAGGATAGTGTAGATCAATGAGACATTTTATGGCTAACTTCTTTGTAGGGTTGGCCAACCTGCAACAACTATGAGAAAGAATTATCATTTTGCAACATGTCTAGGGGAAGATGCTTTAAGGGCCTTAATGAGTGATTTTTATCTACTAACACGAACTTATGAAGTAGCTTGTTTTTGAGCTACAGAGATGTAGGATTTTCGGCCCCATCTGGGAGGGATTTTTCTCCATGTCCCCAAAATATGCTAGGCCACCCAATAGCCCCTAAAAGGACAAGGATTGGTGATGGGAAAGGGAGCAGACGTTGTACTTTGGGGGGAAGGAGCGAGGGGTCGTGGGTGGGAAAAAGAGCGGTCGAGGGGGGCGAATGAGCTATAGGGAAAGAAGGGATAATGAGGATTAAAAGGTCAACATGTGAAATATATAGTCCAGATATAATTATTTAATTCATATTTTTATTTTATTTTTAATATTTTTCAATATAATAAAAATACCAACTTTGCTAGCTAGTGACACATTCTATATGATTCAAAGTAGAAGAATCCTCAAGGTTTTTTGCTCCAATATGGGTATGACTATTAATACTAATAAGAATAAGATCATGATTATTAAATCCAATAAAATCACTTACGATACCTTTGTATCTGACAACAACAACTTGGAGGAAGTGACTTCATACAAATATCTTGGAATTGATATTCACCACAAGCTCAACTAGAATTATAGCATTGAGAAAAAGATTATTGGGGGATGGAAAGCATATTATGGGCTTGAAAACAATTGTAATTTAGCCGATCTTTTGATTTGGGATAAGAAGAAACTCCTCTTTGAGACTCTTGATACAAATGTTATTCTTTATGGATGTGAAGTCCAGGGATGTAGTATCTCTCATGAATCATGGAGAAAGATAGAACAATACAAAAGAATTTTATAACCTATAATCTCAAAATTAAAGGAAATACAACCTATCCCATCCTCCTCTTAGAAACAAGCATCTCCCCCATTGAGAGCATGACTATGACTAGATATATAATGTATAAGAACAAGTTAAACAACATGGAAGACAACAGGCTTCCTAAAATTGCTTCAAAATCGATTCTTAACCACCATTGACTCAAGCGAGGATGGCATAAAGATTCCCAGTCTTGGCTAAACTATTGGGGAATAATGGAAGACACCATTTTGCAGAATAAAGACACTATTAAAAATATCATCAAATCAAAATTTAAGAAGAAAATGTGGTGTGATAAAGAGTTAGAGGAAAAAAGAAAGTTAAGGTATTATAAGGATGTAATCAACCCTAATCTAGAAGATCAAAATTATCTCTCTGTTTTGATGAGTGTAAAGAAAACAATAAGCATTTCTAAGATAAGAAAAAATTCTCATGAGATCCATAGTGAAACTGGGCGTTGGTCAATTCCTAAAACACTATGGGATGAAAGAGTGTGTCACCTTTGTGACACTAAGAAGGTTGAAGATGAAAAATGTTAAGAACCAAATATCAATATAGCATAGAAAAACCTCAGAAAAAGTATTCAACGCCTTGAAAAAGAGATAATTTCATATAATAAGCATCTCCGAGGGGGCAACCTCCTTTTACCCCACTTAAATGTTCAAGTACAAGATGATTCAAAATGAAAATGTCTCCTTGGTATATATAGGAGACTCGGAGGTATAATTACAACTAATGGCCTAAAGACGACATAAATAAAATAACATTACTAATATAATATGCCCCAATTAAGGGGTAATAAGCCAATATTAGGGCCTAACATGCCCCTCCCCTTGAGACAAGTGTTTTCCGCAATGCTTGAGTAACTCTGGATGCTTCTGTATAAAAGACTCATCTTCCCAAGTGGAATCTTCAGCCGGTAGTTTCCTCCATTTAATGAGATACTCTGAAATGGATCTATTCCTTAGCTGGCAAATTCTTGTGTCAGTGATGGCTTCAGGCTCCAATATGATTTTTCCTTCCTCATCAAGTTCTGGCAATATAGTTTGAACTAGGATCTTGTCACCTATAACCTTCTTTAAGCATGAAACATGGAAAACTGGGTGTACTCGTGAAGATGCAGGCAACTCCAATTTGTATGCCATAGTACCAATCTTTTGCAACACCTTATAAGGGCCATAGTACTTTGGTGATAATTTAT
>JASDQU010100399.1:13645-49326 GCA_032191745.1 Picea mariana
GTTGTTCTTCTGAAGATAGTCTTTGTTCCAAGAAGTATTTAAGACTATCATGATCTGTTTTGACCTTGAAGTGCCTACCTATTAGGTAAGGATGCCATTTCTTCAATGCATCTAGTATTGCTATCATTTCCTTCTCATAAATGGGTTTGTGTAAGTCCTTTCCCTTGAGTGGTCAACTTTCAAAAGCTAGGGGCCTTCCTTCTTGTATTAGGACAGCATCATTTCCATTTCCCGAGGCATCACATTCCACAATGAAGGTTTTTGTGAAGTTTGGAGTGGTCAAGACAGGAGCTTTACACATCACCTCTTTAAGTTGTTCAAAAGATTTAGTTGCCTCTGGAGTCCATGAAAATGCATCCTTCTTAGTTAGTGTTGTTAAAGGTGTTGCTATTCTTCCATCATTCCGAACAAACTTGTGGTAGTAACCTGTCAAACCCAAAAATACTCTAAGATTCTTCAATGTTTTGGGAATCGACCAGTCCATCATGGCCTTAATCTTGTTAGGGTCTACCTTGACACCTTCATGAGATACAATATGACCCAAATACTCTCCCTCCTTTACTCCAAAGAAACATTTGGATGGTTTGGCATATAGTTGTTTCTCCTTTAGTAGTTGTAGCACCTTGTCAACATGTCACACATGATCCTCCCAAGACTTTCTGTAGATTAGTATATCATCAAAAAATACTAACACAAATGTTCAAAGGAAGGGCTTGAAAATGGAATTCATCAACCCTTGGAATGTGGAAGGTGCCTTTGTAAGGCCAAAAGGCATGACCAAAAATTCATAATGGCCTTCATGAGTTCGGAATGTTGTTTTTGGGATATCTTCTTCCTTCATTCTGATCTGATGATACCCTGAACAGAGATCCAATTTTGTGAAATAGATTGCTCCATGTAGTTCATCTAACAATTCATCAATAAAGGGAATGTGAAACTTATCTTTAATAGTGATCTTGTTGAGCTCTCTATAATCTGGACACATATGCCATGATTTATCTTTCTTGAATACCATTACCACTGATGCAGAGTAAGAACTTTGGCTAGGTATAATAATGCCAAACTCTAACATTTCTTCAACCATGCACTCAATTTCACTCTTCTGGGCATAAGGGTATCTATATGGCCTGATGTTCGGAGGAACACTCTCAGGAATTAGGTGAATTTCATGATCATGATTTCTAGTGGGTGGAAGACCTTTGGGAATATCTTCAAATACTTTGGAATTCTTATCAATGATCCTTTGGAGATCTTGAGGAATAGATGACTTAGATGTTTGAACATCTAGTGAGCATAGTTGTGCAATAACGCCTTGATGCCCCTTTTTCAATAATTTTGTCATGCCATTAGAGCTTATCACCTTACCGAGTTTCCCTGTGATACCTTTTAACTCAATTTCTTTTCCTTCCAATGAAAATTTCATGAAAAGTTCTTGAAAATTAAAAGCCACTGTTCCTAATGACTGTAACCATTGGATTCCTAGTACAACATTTGCACCACCCATGGGTATAGCAATCATTGGACTATTCATTTCATATTCCCCCATAGTAAGATTGATCTTATTGCATTTTCCTGAGCAATTGATAGTTCCTCCACCTGCAATCATTACTTGAAACTTTGGCGCCAGATATACAAAGCAATTGAGATCTTTGGATAATTTATAGTGAATGAAATTATGAGTATTGCCATAATCAATTAGGACTATTACCTTTTTCTTTTTGATGTATCCTTCAATCTCGAGGGTTTGAGGAGTGCTAATTCCCGCCAATGCATTACATGATATCGTGGGAGACAACTCTTCAGACGAAATTGCTTCTACGTTTTCATCTTGAGATGGTTCTTGTTCTTCTTCTTCCTCCTCTTCACAATCTATTTAGAATAATTTATTCTCACCACACTTATGTCCCTTACTGTACTTCCTGTCACAATTAAAGCATAAACCTTTTGCTTTTCTTTCCTCCAATTTTTGAGGTGTCAACCTTGTAGGTTGAGGTGTTTTAGAAGAAGGAGCATTCCTCTCCTTATAGATGTTAGGATTGATCCTTCTAATAGCCATAGCCATATTTTTACTTTCAAAATTTCTTGCCACCTTAAATGCATTCTCCAATGATTTGGGTTCCCAAAGGCAAACCTCATGTTGAATGTTATCCTTTAAAGTTCCTATGAATACATCAATCAAGTGCTCATCTGGAATATTGGTTACCTTTAGATTCAATCTTTGGAAGTTCTCAATGTGCTTGGTAAACTAAACCCTTTTGTTTGAGATTTATCAATTGGCTAAAGAAGGTATTGCTTCTTGTATCCTCATAGTGTGCTATCATTTCTTCCATGAAAATTGTCCAAGTGATGAGTGATTTGCGAGAACAAAGCCATCGATACCATACAAATTGATTAGGTTTGAAATATAAAGAAACAATTCATACCTTTTGTGTATGTGGCACATTATGGAGATCAAAGAATTGCTCCATCTAAAGTATCCATGTGATTGGGTCCTTGCCATCAAAATTCATCATATCAATCTTAGGAACATGGTTGGTCTTCAAACCAAAGTTGGAGTTTCTCCATTCTTGATTCACCTTCCTTGTGTCCTCATTATGAATTTCATGGGATGCATTTTCACTTTCGGGTGTCTTCTCTATTACGAAATTTTTCAATACTTCCATGATCTCCCCTTTTAAACCCTCCATCATCTCTTGTAGTTCATCTTTTGTAACTATCTTCTTTTGTAAATCATTTATGTCCCTACCCATTTCTTCACCTTCATCAAGAGTCCAAGTAGGATTTTCCGGAGGCTTAGTTGGTGTAGAAGTTCCCTTTTTGGGTGGCATGTTGGCCAAGTATCACTTTTGACCCTTGATTTTGAGGTGGTTCTGCTAGACAATATTTCTTCTGTTGTATCTCCCAAGTTTCGGCCCTTCTGGGTATGAAAATTTCTTTTATGTAGTTCTATGATATTTCTTCTCTGCAATGCCACAAGTCTGATCAAAATTGAATGTGCCAAGTGGAATTTACAGTAACTTCCCCACAACTTGTCAATTTTTGGCCTTTCCAGGAGGTCTCAATTGTATAGAGTGCCCCGCACAAAATAATTGATATAAAATTCTAAAACTCGCACCCAAAATACTATAGACTATCCACGATCCAATGCAACTAGTCCCACTCAATTTCTATACTCTAGGAAGAAGTTATGATTGTTTTACCTAGAACAACTTCTTTAGACTAGTCAATAGGACTAGTCAGATACCCTATCTTACACAGGGTGTATCTAAAAATTTGAGATGACCCAGAAGCTGAAATTTTTACCAAAGATACCTTACTAATTTCTATAAATATCCTCTATAGCTTAGGGTCTGAAATGTTATAGAAATTTTTTTATAGCGAAAATTCCGCAATGACTCAATTCAAGATGATTCCAAAACCTTATCTTGTACAGGTTGTATCTCCGAAATTATAAGGCCTCAGGAGATGAATTTTGAACCCAACGTACCTTTATCCATATAATAAATATCCTCCAAGACGTTCCTTCTGAAACATTGTAGAAAAAAAGTTATAGTGAAAATGCCAAGGTGTCTCAAATGTAGCAGTGAAACCCCAAGACCTTGAGCTCTGAAACCATATGTTAAGAACCAAATATCAATATAGCAGAGAAAAACCTCAGAAAAAGTACTCAACGCCTTGAAAAAGAGATAATTTCAGATAATAATCCTCTTCGAGGGGGCAACCTCCTTTTACCCCACTTAAATGTTCAAGTACAAGATGATTCAAAATGAAAATGTCTCCTTGGTATATATAGGAGACTAGGAGGTATAATTACAACTAATGGCCTAAAGCCAACATAAATAAAATAACATTACTAATATAATATGCCCCAATTAAGGGGTAATAAGCTAATATTAGGGCTTAACAAAAAACACTTTCTCTTAGATTGTCCAACAATACAAAAGAATTTTATAACCTATAATCTCAAAATTAAAGGAAATACACCCTATCCCATCCTCTTCTTAGAAACAAGTCTCTCCCCCATTGAGAACATGACTATGACTAGATATCTAATGTATAAGAACAAGTTAAACAACACGAAAGATAATAGGCTTCCTAAAATTGCTTCAAAATAGAGTCGTAACCACCATTGACTCAAGCAAGGATGGCATAAAGATGCCCAATCTTGGCTAAACTATTGGGGAATCATGGAAGACACCATTTTGTAGAATAAAGACACTATTAAAAATATCATCAAATCAAAATTTAAGGAGAAAATGTGGTGTGATAAAGAGTTAGAGGAAAAAAAAAAGTTAAGGTATTATAAGGATGTAATCAACCCTAATCTAGAAGATCAAAATTATCTCTCTGTTTTGACGAGTGTAAAGAAAACAATAAGCATTTCTAAGATAAGAACAAATTCTCATGAGCTCCATAGTGAAACTGGGCGTTGGTCAATTCCTAAAACGCCATGGGATGAAAGAGTGTGTCACCTTTGTGACACTAAGAAGGTTGAAGATGAAAAATGTTAAGAACCAAATATCAATAAATATTTAACATGAAGCGACTATAAGTCTTTTAATGGTTTAGGGTGTTAATATTATGGTAGCTGCGGGAGGTATTTACCTCCACGTGTAAACCTGACAAGAATAGAATATTCTGGGAAGAAAGAAGAAACCCTAATGAATTGGCTAATAACCCTAAAAGACAAGTTGACTCAAGAGGATAATTGGTATTAGGTTATTAGCCTACAAGAGAAGAAATCAGCCAGAAGAAATATTATATACTAAGTAAATAGACACCCATAATGAGAAGTCAGCCCATGCAGTTAGCCAGAATTAGTATAAATACAGAAGGCCAGTCTTCAATCTGGTAGGCATTCTCAAAATTGCAGAGCAGAACTTGTGCGCAGTGCAGTGGTCTAGTTTGTGCGCAAGTTTGGAGGAGAGTTGTCATTGCAGCTGCTGCAGCTAGAAGATTACGTTTTGGCTTGGACTATCTCTTGGTTATGGTTTGGACTATCTGATCAACTCTTGTTTGGTGCGCTATCCTTGGGGAAAGGTGTGCTACCCTTTGTTTGGCTATCTAGCCTAGTGTTTTCTTCCAGAGTGATTCTCTGTCAAGGTTAAGGTGCTCAGAGGGTGACTTCGGCCTATGGTTGGGTGACAATAGTGATATTGTCGATGGTAAAAAAAGCACATACATTATATTCTAACAGTTTATGGGCCCACACCTCCTTGATTCAGTCTAACCACTGGAAGGAAGCATAGCCATAAGGATATTAAGCTCGTTGAAGAGCTGTCGCTAGGGTTACTGGCAGGTGTAGTTGCAGAAACCTTAATCCTCTCGTTGAGGCACCTTAAGTGAAGGGATTGGCCTAATTTCCAGATAGACCAATGCGCCCTAGCCTAGTGCATCTCCTGGTACTCTTAGCATGCCAAGATGTCAAGTTTGAGTTTTTGGCCAAATCTAGGGTTGACCAAGTCAAAGAAGCCATGACCTACTCCATGAAATCAGAAAACAAGTTAGATGGAGCTTCTAACTTCAAAGCATGGAAGACAAGGATTGACGTCATCCTTGCCAAGAATAAAGTGTTGGATATTGTGAAAGGAAAGATCGTGAAACTAGAGGTTGAAGAAGGAAAAGAGAAAGAATCGCATAACGTTGCAGTTATGGAAAAGTTCAAAGACAGTGACATCAATGCCATGAGTATCATAGTGAAATCTATAAAATACCACTTGATACCCTACATCTCCCATATTGACTCATCGAAGAAGATGTATGATGCCCTAACAAATCTCTTCTCAGTCAGAAACATTGGACAAGTAATGAGTCTGAAGAATGAGCTCCGTGACATGAAGATGAATGATGATGACAACATAACATCATACTTTGTGAGAATCTCCTAGTTAAGAGATCAACTACAAGCTATTGAAGAGATCATTTCAGAGAAGGAATTGGTAAACATAGTACTCAATGGTCTTCCCAAGGGCCAAGACATGGGATACATTTGCCACAAGCATGAACACAAGGAAGGAGTATCCTACATTTGAAGAACTTTGGACTTGATGTGCTCAAGAAGAATCAAGGATCAGTGCAAAAGAGAAACCCCAAAAGAAGTACGATGATCAAGCCTTTACAACAAGATTCAATAATTTCAGGAACAAAAGGAAGTTTGGTTCAAGGAAGAAGCCAAATCAAGAGAAAGACATGTCAGAAATGCAATGCTTCAACTGTCGAAAGTATGGTCATTACAAGAATCATTGTCCCGAGCTAAAGAAAAGGAAGGGGACACACGAAGCATCAGTTTCCGAAGAAAAGGAACCTACAAAGAAGACCAAGCAGGATAAAACAAACTTCTTCTTCTAAGACAAGGTAACAATACTCTTCATAGTTCTTGTACATACCATGTTTTCTATACATATCTTGCATATCTACTTCTTAGAAGATAATATGTTCAAAGAGAAACTATACTTATGGAAGAAACAAAAAGGATTTCTATCATTATGACTACAAGTCAGACAATACAAATGAAAGGATGAAGTACATCAAACAATTCATGTGGAAGTTATTGCATAAGTAACAACTGCAAGATAAGACGAAATCATAATCAATCTTGAAGGAAAAGAGAAGAAGTAAAAGACAGGAAGAAGTCAACAATCAAGAAGAAATTAGAGAAAGACTTATGACACCTTGCAGAAGGCAATAAGGATGCAGACGAAAGCGTGGATTATGGATGGAGATGATTATAATGCACTCATACATGAAGCAATGATTAGGAGGGAGCTAATACTATGATCCATTGAAGATGATATCCATGGTAGCAGCCATGAAAAGCGGTACCTTTTCAGTTCGACCTTAGAATAAGTCTTCTTTGAAAAGAATCCTTAAAGTATCCCTGGTTGTCCATCCACATCCGTGATCCTATGATGAAAGGAAGAAGTGGAATATTTAGGGCATGGAATCTATAAGAAACTCCATGGACCCAAGAGCTAAAGAAAAATATGAGGAAGAACATGAAGATTCCAAGAAAGAAAGAGAAGCCAAAACAACCAGTCATTGTATCGAGAATCGCAAGATTACCAGCCTGATATGAACTCACTAAAATAAATCAAGCAAAGGAACTGAAAGTTGTGATGAAGAAGAGCGTATATGAATTCAAGCAATGCAAGATCCAGAACTAGAGGTTCTCCCAGATGGAGGGAGAAGACTATGATGATTACTTGTTCCAGTAAACCAGACATACCTCTACATGAGTCATTATATCATCTGCAATATCCATGGGTTGGATTTCTACATCAAATGAATGCAAAGACTGTTCTCCAAAGAAATTGAAAAAAGAGTGTATGAAGAGCAACCTCAAGGCTTTGAGGCATACCAGAAAGAGACCCTTGTATGCAGATGTAAGAAGACAACTTGGTGGAGAACCTCCAATGCACAACAAAAGTGTGGTGAAGATTTTCTATAACAGAGATATTGTATCAGAATGATTACTCAAAATATCAGGATGATGGATTGCCAATCCATGACAAAGATCTCATGATGACAGAAGAAGTGCCACATGGATATGTTCCAGTTTGACCCTTGCCACGATGTTGTGAGCTAGCAGGAACCAAAGAGGAATCCAACAATGATATACTTTATTGATCAGAGCTATATGAAGCCTTCAGAGAAAACCAATGTTCCAGACCGAAGTACATTTAAGATCAAGCATTACATTATGAGTGATGAAGTGCAAAAAGGAGAAAGTGGTTCTCCAATACATATCTCCATAGATGAGCAGATAAGCAGACATTTTGGAAAAGATTTTGTCCAAGATGAAAGAGTTTGCATACTCAAGCTGGAGCTCGTGGAGATGACTTCCTTATTGAAAAAGGAAGAGATGACTCCTAGGTTGGGAGGGAGCATTGATGTGTTATTGATTGATGGACAATCATTTTTTAGTTTGAAAAATGGTCCAGGATGAGCAATTATTTTCCAATTCGGAAAGTGGTTTGAGATTTCTGACGGACAGGCATTTTCCAATTCAGAAAATGGTCCAGATCGAACAGTCATTTTCATAATGAAAATGGTTCGATGGATTGTTGATGTACCATAGAAAGTGATTTCTCATTGTGGTTAACATGGGGAATGGTCTAGGGAAGTCTCTCTTCTTGTGGGTTACTCAAGAAGACTGGACCACCTTGTCAGACAACGATTTCCCATTGTGGTTAACATGGGGAATGGTCTATTTTGGAGGTTGGTGCAGGACAGTCATTTCCTTAGGAAATGGTCCAGACAGTCATTCCTTAGGGTAGATTCATTCTCTCAAGGTTTCACTTTGTTTAGTGCCAGAGGAATGGCCCAGGGTGGGGAATGGTCCAGGTTCAGCAATCAGGGACAGACATTTCTTAAGGCAGACTCATTCTCTCCAGGTTACACTTTGTCTAGTGTCGAAGGAATGGCCCAGGGTGGAGAATGGTCCAGGCTCATAAATCAGGAGATTTATTCTTCCTTGCTTGAGAAGAATACTCCAAATAGCTCATCATTGATGTTTGCCCTTCTAAGGGCAGATGCTCTTCCAAGATCTCACAGATGTGAGTGGAAGAATGGCCCAGATGATTCAATTTATATCATAACATTGTTTCTGTGCAGGTTGATATCATATGATTGTTATGAAGAATGTATGTCTCTAGACAGTAGATGTATAGTACTGTGGTGGATGTGTTCCACTGTTTGTGACTATACGTCACTGATCAAGTACCTGTGTGCTATTTGGTATGGTAGTGTACCACTGGATTGTAGTTGTGTACTACTATGGATAGACATAGTTGTGTTCTATTGAATGATATTGTTTTGATTGCCTTGAATACTATCAATAGTGTTGAAAATGATTATCGGCTAGATGGATGATCAATGGACAGAGATTTCCCAGACAGAAAATGGTTCAGGACATTTATTTTTCTAGGACATATGTCCAGATTAGAAGAATGGATCTTGTGTCACTCTGTGGTGTGAGCGACTTATCCAGGATCATGTCGAATTACTCAGATAAAGTATGATTTCAATAGATGATGCAGCCGATGACATTGATGGTGATGATGGTGCTCATGATCTAGTCATGAGATAGTCTATACAACTATGTTGATGCTACCGGGTGAATGGTATGTTTGTGCTCAAGACCATTACCTATAATGCCTCCCTAGCTAGGAGGAGTGTTAATATTATGGTAGTTGTGGGAGGTATTTACCTCCACGTGTAAACCTGACGAGAATAGAATATTTCGGGAAGCAAGAAGAAACCCTAATGAGTTAGCTAATAACCCTAGAAGACAAGTCGGCTCAAGAGGATAATTGGTATTAGGTCATTAGCCTACAAGAGAAGAAGTCGACCAGAAGAAATATTATATACTAAGTAAATAGACACCCAGAATGAGAAGTCGGCCTAGGTAGTTAGCTAGAATTAGTATAAATACAGGAGGCCAGTCTTTATTCTAGCAGGCATTCTCAGAATTGTAGAGCAACACTTGTGTGCACTGTAGTTGCCTAGTTTGTGTGCAAGTTTGGAGGAGAGTTGTCGTTGCAGCTGCTGCAGCTAGCAGATTACGTTTTGGCATGGACTATCTCTTGGTTATGGTTTGGATTATCTGATCAGCTCTTGTTTGGTGCGCTATCCTTGGGGAAAGGTGCGCTACCCTTTGTTTGGCTATCTAGCCTAGGGTTTTCTTCTGGAGTGATTCTCTGTCAAGGTTAAGGTGCTCGGAGGGTGGCTTCGGCCTATGGTTGGGTGACAATAATGATATTGTCGATGGTAAAATGAGCACATACATTACATTCTAACATAGGGCATCATGGAAATGGTGATTTTGTGCACAAAGCCCTATCCTTTTGGTATGTAGAGACCCAATGAATCAATGTAGCATTGGAAAAGGGCAATCTGTCCTCTTATAACTTGGACAATGGGTTGTGGATTTGTTGCCAACAAATCCCTTATACAAGGTAGGTGGCTATGGCTAATGAGTGCATGCTTAACATTTGAGTATATAGCGGCATGTATATGATTTTTTAATTTTTTTTGTAAGTAAAAGAGATATATTACCTTAGAAAAGCATTATGCCAATAAAATAATTAGAGTCTGCCACCTGTTCCGCCACAAGGAGGGAAACCAGAAAAAGTGGCCCACAGGAAAACTTAGAAAACTTGACTAATGCTGGAAAACATGACGTGGCTAGTGCCATACACCGAAAAACATGGCTAATGCCATAAAACATAACGTGGTTGTTTCCATGCACTGAAGAGTTTAGCAAAACCAAAATTAACTGAAGTTGGTTCTTGTTGAACAAAATGAGAGAGAAGCTAGAGATGTGGTGAACCCGAGTGTCCTTCATTGTTGTAGGTGAAGACGAACATTTGGTCGCAAGTCAGACAACGCTTCTTATCTAGTGCGCCTGACAGGGAATCGAACATGAGGTACATGCGTTGGTTGAGGATGCTCTGATTGTGAAGTTGGTCCTCTGGGGTCTGCCGCATCTCGAAGATCAGTGGAAAGTGGTCATCTGAGAAACGATGTGAGTTGAGCAGAGGCTACTCAATTTTCCCAACCATTTCCTCATGAGGAACTGCATCTACGTCCAAAGTTGTTGGTGGAGTTTCTTCCATGGCCAGACCATGGGTAGTATTTCGGGCTATCCAATCTGACAGCCAACTAGGGGAATTTCTTCCTCAACCACACATCCTGGCTCCATTGGGCGAACCTGGGGACTAGTGATGATGCAAGGCTTTGGAGGAGTTTCCGAAGTTTGTATCTCGAGAGGAGGAACTTCTTCATACACTGGGTAGCTCCTAGAATCAAACATGGTATCAGAAAGGAGAGGAGGCGAATTCAGAGCAGTAATGGGAGGCAGAGGAATTTCATGCCAGTTCTGGTTAGTGCTAAGAGAGTTGGTGGGTGGGATAGAGGGATGCAAGGGATCAGGGTAGTTGCGTCAAGCTATAAAGCTATAATACGCCAGCCCTCTTTTGGGCTTACCCTGCTCTTTGGGCATAATGGAAGAGTTACAACAGAGGAGGGGGTAGGGAGGCAATTTAGAGTTCTTGTCCAGAGAAGAGTAGGCTAGAGGCACAACACCGATGAGGTAAGGCTTGATGAAGGTTACCAGTAGAGGGATGGAGGCCACTAGACGGAGAGGGAAGTGCCCGCAATGAAGAGGCTTGGAATACCAGAAGTGCAAGAGAGCTAGCGAAAAATAAAGAATGTGAGAGTACCCGTGGGCACTTACCTTAATAGAAGCCGATGAAGTGACTGTGAGGAGTGCCATGAAAATGGAGGTGACGCCAACCCAATGCCTCGTACCTGCTCCAGTGCTCTGTAGCTGGTTCACGCAGGGAGTCATTAAGTTTCCTGTGGCATACCAACGCACTAACAGAACTGCAGCGTGAATGCCAACCATTTGAGTGAGTTAGGTATGGGGTATTAACTCTTCGTGTTGCATGAGTGCCATGCAGCTTCGACTGGCGAGTTGTCACCCCATCTGAGGGAGCGGAAGGTATATGTTGCCATGCAACCTTGTTTAGTATTGAGTTACTCATATACAATGAACTTGAATATTATAAAATGCAATATTATATGTATCATTATAAATTTAAATATAAATAGGATAATCAATAACCTATTTAATGTTTTATAATAATAATAATACTCTATTTTTAAAGTCACTACCAAACTAGACACCAAATTAGTTCATGAGACCCCATATTTTTGTTTCATATTATTATTTTAGTTTTTTTTTTTTTCACACGAAAAAAACAGTTCCATTGTTATTCATATAGAATCAAATGAAACTTCTGATTACAATAATCGAATTTCCAAGTGTAGAAAATTCCAAGTATAGAATATCCCTGATCGTTCAACTGAAACCTGAGAGTACAATGTTTGTCCTTTTTTTTTTTTTTCCTTTATACTATTTCTGATATTTCTGATTTTAGTCACCTTACAAGATTTGCAGTTTGTCTTCTCTAACTATAGATCCATTAAAAAACTCTTCAAAATAAAGCCACCCTGGTTCATCTTTTAGAGCTTTCTTGGATAGACTATCAACAATTTTGTTGAATTGACTGTGAATGTGCATAAAGTTTAAGGTTTCAAAGCCTTTCTTTAAGTTCCTTATCTTGTCCTTCCAATGGCTAAGGTAAATTATCTCTAGTTTCACTTTGTCACTAATCCAGTCTATAATAACCTTAGAGTCCCCTGCCACCATTAAGTTCTTGATAGAGAAATGAGTGGCAAGATAAAGTAGACCCCATAATCCCAACAACTCAGCGTTTATATTGTTCCCTGTGCCACCAGCAAAATGTGCTTGGATGTTGTGTCCATGAGTGATTTTTAGGTAAATACCTATACCACAAATGTCTGTTGAAGCTACCCCATCAAAGAAGCCAATGGGGTTATTGTTGAAGTAGGCCAGGTTAAGTAGTATGTCTGTTTTATCTGCTTCCTCTTTAGGTAGATGTTCTTGTAATGTGGTAAGAATTTTCTAAAAGAGTCCTTGAACATTCTTGGTAAGATTGTCAAACAAAATTCCGTTTCTAAATTTCCAAATTTCCCACATAAGCAAAAGGGGAATGTGTTTATGATTTGGTAATTTGAGGAACCAAAATTTGAGGTTTTCTTCAATGGTAGCCTTGTTCCACTCAAAGTCAATTCTCAAGGAGGTGAGTATTTGACCCCAAAACATTTGTGTAATTTGACAGTCCACAAAGAGATGTTTGACTGACTCTTCTGCCTTAAGACATAAAGTGCAAACATAAGGGCCAATTCCTCCACATTTTTGAAAGTTAATACTTGTGAGTAATCGATCTTCTAAGCATAGCCACATGAAGCATATGATTTTGACTGCTACCTTCACCGACCAAATAGTTTTGTGCCACCATTGTCCATCATTGCAGTTGGAGGTGTAAAGGATACAATAATATGCTGAACTAGCCGTGACTGTTCCTGTAGAACGGTTCCATGACCAATGAAGAAAATCTTTTTCTTTGTTGAGTTGAATGCCACTAAGATTTAGTTCCTTAGTGTAAGCGTCCCATTCTTGGCTGAGTTCTATATTTAATCCCAAAGATCTAGCGCTTAGCCAGCTCTGTAATGGATCGGTTGTGTCTTTGTTTCTGGCTTGCGCTAAGCTGTGAATGCCTTGACTGTGTAAGTGTTGTAAGAGCGCGTTGGAAAGTTGGAAGTTGCCCTCACTTCCAATGTACGGATCTCTCCCAAGGATGACGTGTTGTCCTGTGCCAACCTTCCAAGCCAGCCACCACTTGATCATTGGTAAAGCTAGCATCATATTCTGCCATATAATAGAGGGCATCTTTGTGTGGTGTATATCCCTGCACAACCAAGAAGTAGGGTCATTACCTTTTAGATATTTCCTTGTGATGACCTTATTTTAGTTATTTATATATAATGTATAAGTCAAATTTTTATTAATTCAATAATGGATTAAAATTTTGCTAGGATTTCTCAAAGTAAAACATACAAATATATATATACATATATTTAATTACGTGAAAGCATTTTATGAAAATACGATTGGCTAATAAAATCAATCCCTTTTTACTGAGGCGGTGACGGATCAAAAATGATTTTGCATCCATGTACAAAAATAATATTTAAAATACTATTAATTCGTCAATCTGCATAACCGTCGACTGGACGGACCGACGTCTAAAATGGCTGAGTCAGCGGAAATACCGTCCGGGGAATTGAACGTGTGAATGCCTTGAGACAAGCCTGCCGTGGAAGCACTAATTCTATTTTGTAATTTTTATTTATTTATCTATTTTGTCTTTTTGAAGATATGAGGAATCTATCATGTAAACTCCAATCAGCGTAACATGCGCGTACGAATCCGCGTCAGCATTTGCTGACTGGATGGACCGACGTCTAAAATGGCTGAGTCAGCGGAAATATCGTTCGGGAAATTTAACTCGTGACTTCTCTGTCGTGTAAGCACTAATTCTATTTTACCATTTTTATTTATTTATCTATTTTGTTTTTTGAAAATACAAGGAATTTATCATGTAAACTCTTTGTGTAACTTAAACAATGTTTAGAATCTGAGAATCTGCTACCTGGGGTTTGTTATTGTCACGATGAATTTGTTTGGGGTTCATTTTCTATTTGCTGAAATCATATGCGTGCTTTATTGGCCAAGTATCTCTATAAGATGAAGTTTTATTATCCATGCCTGTTTCATTTTTAATGACATTATTTACATTTGCCAAATCATATCCATTAACAATATCCAGTTGTGGGAAACAACAATAGGAATATAATGTAAGAATAAAACAGATTTGTTGGGGCAGGTATACCTATTTATAGAAAAATCTTGTTTAGTATCAGGGTACTAGTAGACAATGGTAGTAGTCTAAAAAGTTTTATATTTTAGAGATTGTTTGGTCACTTTTTTTTGTTTGATTTTGCCAGAAATCTGGTGATGAATGATTGGATTTGCAGATTTGAGTGGTTAAGTTTATATAATTTTAGTGTTTCAGAGATTTTTCAACACACCGAAAACATTTATGTATTTAAAAAAACAATTTAAACAACATCAAATATAAATTTTGTTCAAATTCACATCACCAAATTCCTACCAATTCCTACCAAAAACCCAAAAGATAGAACCAAGCTATATACAATAAACTTAAATATTATAAAATACAATATTATAATATATGATTATAAATTTAACTATAAATAAATAATATAATCAATATGTTATTTTGGAGAGAAATATGATGAGAAAATAAAAGATGGATCGATGCAATAGTTTAGTGTATCATTATAAATTTAAATATAAATAAAATAATCAATATGATATGATAATAGTATAGTGTATTATTATAAATTTAAATATAAATAAAATAATCAATATGGTATTTTGTATGATGAAAAAATAGAAGATGGATCAATGAAATAGTATGGTGTATTATTCTAAATATAAATAGAATATGTTATTTGTAGGGAGATATGATGATGAGAAAATAAAAGATGGATGTTGAATTATATAGCCCAAGTGAGCCTAATAGTTAAGAACATATGTTTCTTCTTAAGAGGTTATCAGTTCAAATCTAGAGGGGGGTAGGGTATGTATACCTCTGTAAACTTTACCAGTCAAATCATTAAGCGGAGGAGGATCCCTTGTCCCACAAACAAGGGGGTCTCATACACCAATTTGGTGTGGCTTGACCATGTTGCAACATCCAAAATTTAAATGATGCAACTCTAACAATACCTATAATATATGACAAGTGAGATACAATTTTAATGATAAGTATTAAACATTGAATCTCTATAATGACACTTTAACTTATATGTTGCAATATCCAAAATTCAAATGATGCAACTCTAACAACACCTCCAATGTAAATACACCTTAACTTAAGGTAGATAAGTATATTTATGTAGTCATGTCTTAGTTTACATATTCATCATTTGAATTTAACACCTATAATGTAATGACACCTTAATTAAAATTACATAAGCACAATAATATAGTTATATCCTAGTTTACATGTTACATCATCCAAAATTCATAATTTGGGTAATCATAGTGGATTACTTTTTAAAAAAATATTCATAAAAAGAATAAAAGTTAGATGACTATATACCTTGTTATGTACATCAATTGTGCCCTTTAATTTTTTATAGATATTTTATAAATATTTACCAAGCTTTATGTACAAATCCTCAATGTTCAATATAATGAGATATTTTAGAAAACATTGTGATGTGTTAGAGTATTGTGTTTCTCTCCAAAGTTTTCTTCTTCTAATCACATTAAAAAAAACAAGAGTTAAAAGTGAGAGTATTGTGTTTCTTTCCAAAGTTTTCTTCCTCTATTCAGATTCAAAAACACAAGGGTTAATGTTACACATCAAAATTACTCACTTCAATAGTGTTGTAAGTGTTGTCATTACAAGTGTCGCAAGTGTCACATCTTGACCATAAGTGTCGTAAGTGTCACAAACATCATACTACCATCTTGCCTATGTTGTGCCTCTAACGAAATCACAGGGACACTTAAGACACCTTCAAAGACTGGTTTATGAAGAAAAACCATCCGATGAGGAGTACAAAGCATTTGCCATGAAGAAAACCACTCAAAAGTCATTTTTGGAGGCCAACACTCCCCTACCCACTGTTAGGGAGTGCCAACGCTCCCTAGCCTTCTTTGGGGGAGTGTTACAGCACTATGTGCACCCTTTTGAGGGAGCGCTGGGTTTTTTTAGGGAAAATTTGGGTAGCGCTCCCCTATCCACTGTCAGGGAGTGCCAATGCTCCCTATCCTTCTTTGGGGGAGCATTGCAACACTATGTGCCCCATTCTGAGGGAGCGTTGGGCTGTTTCAGGAGATCTTTGACTGTTGAGGAAAATCATGGAAAAATCCCCCTCATCTCTGGAGTTAGTTGGATTCAAATCTGAGTTCAAGGCTGGATCTTAGGGAAGATCCACAAATGATGGAGAAAGATCCTCAACCTATCCCAAGAATCTCTAAAGTGGTTGGGTCTCTCCAAGATTATATAAGGAGGCTTCCTCATGGTGAAAAACACATGGAGTTTAGAGACATCAAACTTATGATCTCATAAGGGAGATGAATAGTAAGGCATCACCATTTTGATTGTGGATTATAGAGCAAGGGGCTGGACAAGGAGAGTTGGAAGAGGTTGTTGCAACTTCATCAAAGGTCTGTAAGTATTGCTATCTAGTTCTCATATATATATGTGCTTGGCCTGTTTCTTTCAAGGTTGTGTATGTCTACATGCTACATGAACTTGTCTTTCATAGATAGATCTAGTTTTGGATTAATCATGGTAGAATAGGAAGTTGTTTTGTCTTTGCTGTTATTGATTTGTAGGACTTGTTGAGGAGCTTGGAGATCAGAGCTCAACTCGGATTGGAACACGGACAAACATCGAAAAAGGTACATACATCTTCTTCCTTTTCTCTATTTGATTGACTTAGCTAGGTTTAAAAGGATGTCAGTGATCAACGTTAGCACCTTTTTGTCTTGATCTTAGATATTTAGGGTTCAAGAGGAAATCCACTTGTCCACAGGGGGATTTTCCTGTAACAGTTAAGAGTTAGAGTATTGTGTTTTTCTCCAAAGTTTTCTTCCTCTAATCACATTAAAAAATACAAAGGTTAAGAAGCATTTTTCTAAGACTATTTTGTTCTTTTGCAATTTATTTTATCAATTACATTAAAAAAAACAAAGTATTAAAAATCTCTTTATAGGATAGGTATATAAAAATTATCAATTTAAAAAGAGTAAACTAATTTAATGAGTTTCATATGAATTATCTATATGAATGACCTATTAAAGAAGGAGTAGCTCCTCACATGTGGACTAGTTATCTATAAATTGTTGTGACCCACTCCACACTTTCAAGTCAAAATTTAAGAGATTTTGGTTACACATGGAGAGAGATTAAAATTATCCATCAATTAAAAATAAAAAATTTATATACATGAAAGTTGTTTGGCTATACATTTTCGTGTGCTTGTTTTATACAATAGGAAGCACATTGAAACATTGTTAGTTATAAATAATTTGAAACAATCATGTAAAGTGAAGATCCCATAGTGAAAGAGCATGGTTATCCAACATTTTTATCATAGGATCTTTCTTAAACTAAGAGGAAATTACTTATACTATAACTATTCAACCTCATCCATTTAATCTAGCTATTCAAATAAAAACCTACCATTTTTTAACATTTGGAGGCATTTATTTTTTACAAGTCTTTTTTAATACCTCATCCATTTATTCTAGCTATTCAAATAAGAATCTACCATTTTTTACATTTGGAGGCATTTATTTTTCACAAATCTTTTTTTATAACTATAACCTCACCATTTCTTCGAACTATTCAAACAAGAATCTACCATGTTTTACTTTTAGAGGGATTTATTCTCTACAAGTCTTTGTTTGGCATGTTCATCTTTGTAAACTATATAAAAATCTAGCTATTCAAGTATGAATTTACCATTTTTGAGATTTAAAACATTTGTTGTCTGCAAAATCTTTGTCTAAGAGACTCACCTTTGAATATATAAAAATATAGAGAGGACTTTTGAACAATTTAATATCTTATTGCTATTTAAGTTTATCAAATTTTACTATAAACATCTCTTTGTACTCCTTCCCATTCATGTTCAATAACGTATCAAAATAGTGCATATCCACTTAAGGTTGTGGGAAATATGGTGAATCTCCATTATTATCCCTATTCAAGGGTTTCTATTTCCGACGTCTTCATCCGATCTTTGATCTATTAAGCTTCAATTAATTTTTCGTCGTACATGTTTTTTCTTATTTGAGATTTTTTCCATCTTAATATAATAAATTCCTTAGGGCTTCAATCCTCACATGTCCCGCAATTCTCTGAATTTCTTACTCATGTATGATATATCTTTAAATGTCTCCTTATCTTCCTCTCCAAATCTAGCGTTGCCTTCATTTTGGGGCTTCATTATCAAACAAATGTTCTCTCTTTATTGTGTATCTCTTTATTGTGTATTTTCATCACATGACAAAATGACTTTTGGTTATTAAAGCATTGGACTATGATGAACTCATATCTCTATTTATCAAGTTGGGCAATTTATTTTCATTAGAGGTACTCAACAACTCTAAATTTTTTTTTTTGGGGGGCTCATGCAGATATTGATTAATGATTGTATTGAGGTCAACCATTAGTGATATGTTTCTCCAGAGTATGAATGTGAGGTTGATTTTCAAATTGTTACCCTTCATATTACATGAGGCTTATATCATGATTGAAGATCCTACCCAAGCATGTTGTGTTTGAAGGACATCGATTCTAGGCTTTTGTCCTTGTTGACTCATTCACTATAGGGATGATTGCATGCCTATGATTCTTGTCACATATATTAGAGGCTTGCATTATGTTTTGGTTGAACACTTGCATGGATGTAGGGCATATTACCTTTGTGTATTCTCCTAGATGTGTTCCCCTTATGATAATTTGTCTGTTGACCAACTTGGTGGGTGCTAAGGCATAATAGTTAGAGTAGCGCACATGTACATTAGCTTATATATTGGCCCTAGAGTGTTCTTTTGGTTTGTATCATCTGTTATTTATATGCCTTGGATGGTGGATGTTTGTTGGCTTATACCATGCATTGTTCATCATATTATGTGGAGTGTTCCTCATTTTACACATCTTCATAGTCCATCAAGCCCTTTCAATGACAATATTTGATGATGGTTGACGAGACTTGGATTTCTTGGAGGAATGCCCTAGAAAAAATGGGTTTATTTGGCATTGGGATAACATATTTGTATTGTTGGCTCTCTGTTCTAGGAGAGCGATCCTCATGTACACTTATTTCCAAATGGTTCTAGCTCTGTCAACAACTATATTTTGAATGGTGTATCATGGTTAGAGGATTATTGGATGCACACCCTTACTCATATTGATACTCCTTGCACATGTATTGAGTATTGATGGAGTATACTTCATTTTCTATTGGGGAACTACCTTGACTTCATCTCATTGGCACATGTTTTGAAGCATGATGACATTATATCACTTTTTTGACTAGGTTGCCCCCTCACTTCATGGATATAGGAGATTGTTTGGAGTATGGTGCACGTGGATCTACAGTAGCATATGGATGGATGAACTCTCACATTTATGGATTTGTGCCTTGGCATGGTTGGCGAGGAGTTTGATTTGGTCATAATGCATAAATCGAGGTTTTATGCACATTTTTAAGAGAATCCTTGTTTTAAGGAGTTGTTTTAACAACCATTGCCCTCTTTAGACTTATATATATGTAGATCCACTTTATGTGGGATTGGTTAGAATGATTTGAGGAGTGTCCCACATCTTTTGGTGCACATATTTGTTGATGAATGTAGCTATGGGAGACATCCTCTAGCTTACAAACCCGTGAGATGTGGAACATAGTAGCTATGTGAAGTCTTTCTCTCAGCTTACAAACCTGAGAGAAAGCCCCTATGAAGGGTTCGTGGTTCCTACCCGAGACAAAGTCAGGAACGTCAAGATGGCCTCCTCCGTGACGTGAGTGAGAATAACTCCAGTTGATTATCCGATGTAAGAGCAATTTGTTGAGTTAGGACATGCCTGTGGCTGAGCACAAGGTGAATGTGGGAAATCCCAAAAGTGTTGGGCACATCATCATGAGAACATAAATGAAGATGATGTGATGGCCTCCTCTGAGCAGCAAGAGAGTTGACAAGAAGACTCTAGATGATCCTCCTGTTGGTGGCAGTAGGAAAGCAGATCTGTAGAGAAGACATGCCTCTGGACGAGCACAGGTGAACGTGTAAAGACCTGGTTCATCTGTGTAAGGCAGTGAATCAAGTCCATGGCATCCCTATGGATGTGCCCCTAGTGGATGAGCACTAGTGGGTGTATCAGATCATTTTCTATATGTTTTTCAAGAGTCAGACCTACCTGTAACCCTAGTTATTGTGTAAAGGGTACAGGTCGTCCCTATCTTATTGTGTCTAAAGATAAACTATAAAGGATCATTAATAGTAATAGTAATAGTAATTACAATAATAATAAATAAATAATATGTCTAAGTGAAGTCGACCCTATTGTGCCAATAGACACTTTAGTTGACAGGACAAGTCTAATATAAGTAAGAGGAAATCTTTCATTGTAGAGACACACACACTTGTGAGTTTTGGAAATTTCAGCAAGTACACTTCTTGGTCAAAGTTGCACACCTCTCTTTGGCGCTAGAGTTCTAGGGTTTTGTGCACCCTTTTGTGTGCTGGATATTCTTGGTGGTGAAAGGTATTTCTCTTGAAGAATATAGAAAAGGATTTGGCCGGGTTTTTCTCCCTTGTTTGAGAAGGGTTTCCCACGATATATCTTGTGTTTTTGTGCATGGTGTTTCTTCTTGTGATCTTGATTGCTGCAACATTCTTGTTTATGGTTAAGACATGATGAAATTAAATGAACTACATTCTTAACCTAGCTTATGAAAAATCAACATGGTATCAGAGCATAGGTCTTGAAAGAGCCCAATGCCCATTGCACAAGCATTCTTCACAAGAAAAATGAAAAACGTCATTGTTGTCGTACATGAAAATTAGATCTTTTTATTGAAGAAGATTTTCAGCCTCAAAACCATCTAGAAAAGTGCGCCCTAACCGAAGGAACTCTTTGGCACCTTCAGTGCACCTTTTCAATGGGTAGATCTCCTGGAAAGTGAAACCCTAGTTTTCATAAAGTACCAGAAGTACCAGAGTACCATAAGTACCAGAAAACCAGAAGCACCAATCCAGAAATCCGATGGTCAAGTTTGAGGGGGTAAAATTTGGATTTTTAGAAATCTGACTGCACCATCTTACTCACCTCAGCCCAATGCATCTATCCCCTGGATCAGAATTTCAAAATTTGAAGTTTGAAAAATTAGGGTTTCCTCATAAAACCCTAAGTTACAGTTGCAATTACAGCTTCAGAATGAGTTGCAGTATCATTTGCAGTTGCAGTATCAATTGTTGTACCAGATGCAGTCACCCTTGAAGTCTTTTAAGAAGTTGGTAAATATTATCGCTGATACCGGATGGTGCCACTACCTGCAAATGCTATCAGAGGTATGTACTCACATATTTTTAAATTGTTAAGCTTTAAAGGGTATTTGCAGGAAAAGGGATCTCTTGTCATAGATCCAAAAGGATCTCAAGATCCAACATATTTAGCAGAATAATGCAACCCATCTTTGATTATTCTGACATGCATCTATTTGTTATGACATTTATTTGATCTAGGTTGCATGCTGAAGCTATGACCATCATACTAACCTTTGGTAAAAATTAAAGTCAAGATATTAGATGGATTAAAGTTGAGATCATAGAGTTTGTTCTCTAACCCAACCTTCTGTCAAGATAGAATATTGTCCTAATACAAAAGACATGTTGAAGAAAGCACTTTTTATCTTGAGTGAAGGAGACTTGGAAGAAAAGCAACACACTGGAAATGAAGACTCCAGGTTTGATTGTTGTAATTGTCATTCCTCTAACTTATATTTCTAAAATTTTCTACATTACAAATAGGTGTTGTCGCTGTGATAACAATCCTTAAAATTGTTTTGATTCTAGAGATGTACTCATTATTCTCCTTTAGGATATATTCTTGTTTTGGTTCCTTTTGTTTTCTTGTTCCAGACAGGTCAAGAACAAAGGAAGATGCTTATCCTTCAAAGGGAGTCACATTGACTCAGAGGGAGTCAAAACTATTTGAGAAAGAGGAAGAATAGAACCATCCTTGAAGACAATCAATGCAATAATGCATGATTATAATCTTTCTATGATTTCATGCACAGAAGCATGCATGATGCAATATATGTTCATAACAATAGTCTTCACCGGAATAGAAGCCTTCACCAGAGTGAAGCTTGAGATTGAACACTTCAGGTTATTTGGGTGCCCAATGTATCTTCATGTACCCAAAGAGAAGAAGTCCAAGCTATATCCTTTATAAATAAAGGATACAATGAATCTTCAAAGACATTCCAGATCGACATCCTTGGTCAGAGATGGATTGAGACAAGCAAAAACGTTGTCCTTGAAGAAGAGATAGTCTTTCAAAGATCTAGAGAATCTTAGATGGAGATTGATAGTAAGACTATATCTTGTCCCCCTTCAGCAGTTTAGAGGGAGAAAGACATTATTCCAGTTGATCCAGTTGCTCTAGTTGATATGCTCAGTGATATTGCAGCAAGGCATAAAATGCCTACCTAGACTCACTATGCAAGAGGTAGAAAAGCATACAAGATTCTCAAGGCACCTTCCGAGAAAGTAAAAGAGTTTTTCAAAGCTATCCTCCAGTCATGAGACACTTCATTGATGATAAGACTCCATGTCTTAGAAAATCAACAAGAGAACCAGTATGGACAAATTCCATAACAAAAGAGTACCAGTATACTTTAATAGGATGGTACTTAAGATATTATTCAAGGACCAAAAGGAGAAAACCTATGGTACAACATGCGGCCGATGAAAGTATCAAGGAAATACAAAACGTGATCTATAGCCAGAGGTTTCTCACAAATAGAGGGAGTTGTCCATAATGAAACATTTGATCCAGTAAACCAGATACACTTCCACCCATGAGTTGGAAACCATATCAGATAAATGGATTCTTGATAAGTCTGGATCTCAAAACAAAAGTGATGGAGATCCACACCCATATCATTGCAGTATTGGTGATGAAAGCCTGGTCCTGATGACATATTCAGAAAGCATTGTTACTACTAGTAATCCTAAATTTATGAATTCAAGATGAAGAATCTGAGTATGATTCATTACTCCTTGGGACAAAAGGTATGACAGATGACTGATAAAAATTTTCAGTGAACCAGAAAATCCCTTTCGGTTGATGCTCTACCTTGAAGTCTTCCATGGTTTCCTATTGCAGTAGGAAACATAACTCTTTAGCCCTAAGTGCACCAGAGACAGAGTATATATATAGCAGTAAGTGTGCGAAGCAATGTGGCTTCACATACTTCCGACAGATCTACTTTACCATGAGATGGTTCCTATGATGATGACAGAAAGCCATATATAAAGCTCCTTGAAGAACCCAGAGATTCCTAATGGATTGTCACACCGAGAGATAAAATTTTTTTATGTCAAAGATAATGTAGAAGAAAATTGTATACTTGCAGTACCTTTCTCCACCTGAGCAGACTGCAAACTTCTACACCAAACATTTACTTGGTGAAGAACTCCTTCCGAGTTAAGAGGGAGTATGGATGATCTTAGCCAAAAACAAATTTAGAGTACATCGGTATGAGACTTGGCTAAATGAAGAATGCCTCCCTAGCTGAGAGGGAGTGTTGATGAATGCAGCTATGGGAGACATCCTCCAGCTTACAAACCTGTGAGATGTGGAACATAACAACTATGTGAAGTCTTTCTCTCAGCTTACAAACCTGAGAGAAATCCCTTATGAAGGGTTTGAGGTTCCTTCCTGGGACAGAGTCAGGAATGTAAAGATGGTCTCCTCCATGACGTGAGTGATAAGAACTCCAGATGATTATCCGGTGTAAGAGAGATTTGTTGAGTTAGGACGTGTCTGTGGCTGAGCACAAGGTGAGCGTGGGAAATCCCAAAAGTGTTGGGCACATCATCATGAGAACATAAATGAAGATGATGTGATGGCCTCTGAGAAAAAATAGAGTTGACAAGAAGACTCCAGATGATCCTCCTGTTGGTGGCAGTAGGAAAGCAGATCTATAGAGTAGACGTGCATGTGGACGAGCACAGGTGAATGTGTAAAGACCTGGTTCATATGTGTAATGCAGTGAATCAGGTCCATGGCATCCCTATGGATGTGCCCTTAGTGGATGAGCACTAGTGGGTGTATCAAATCCTTTGCTATATGTTGTTCAAGAGTTAGACCTACCTGTAACCCTAGTTATTGTGTAAAGGGTACAGGTCGGCCCTATCTTCTTGTGTATAAAGATAAACTGTAAAAGATAATTAATATTAATATTAATTATTATAATAATAAATAAATAATATCTCTAAGTGAAGTCATCCCTATTGTGCCAATAGACACTTTAGTTGATAGGACAAGTCTAATATAAGTAAGAGGAAATCTTTCATTGTAGACACACACACACACTTGTGAGTTTTGGAAATTTCAGCAAGTACACTTCTTGGTCAAAGTTGCACACCTCTGTTGGGCGCTAGAGTTCTAGGGTTTTGTGCACCCTCTTGTGTGCTGGATATTCTTGGTGGTGAAAGGCCTTTCTCTTGAAGAATATAGAAAATGATTTGGCTGGGTTTTTCTCCTTTGTTTGAGAAGGGTTTCCAAGATATATCTTGTGTTCTTATGCATGGTGTTTCTTCTGGTGATCTTGGTTGCTGCAACATTCTTGTTTATGGTTAAGACATGATGACATTAAATGAACTACATGCTTAACCTAGATTATGAAAATTCAACAATATTGAGGTCACCCTGTGTTTGAGGTGTTGCTATAACAACTAATGAATTGTTGTTTGCACAATTATCTATGAGATCCACTTTTGGAGGAGTTTGATAGCTTTATTGGAGGGGAATTATAGCTCAAGAGCATATATATTTTAATATAGAGCCCAAATTGTTGCCAAATTAGTGCTAGAAGACGTAGAATGGATGCAAGATTTCAAAATGATGGTCATCATAGAAATTCTGACAAATATTGAGGGAGTTATAGTAGTTGCAAATATGCTTCCTTAAAACTCTCATCTCATTTTGACCAACCTTTTTAGGGAATTCCTTACCTTTGTTGTTTGAATGTTTTGGTTATTTGGGAAGAGTAAAGTTAAGGGATTGCTCCCTAGTTCTTCTTGTAGGTGATGCTATACTACAATGGTTTCTTGTTGGTCAATGCTTTTGAACCCTAATAATAGGTGATGCTAGACTACAATGGTTTCTTGTTGGTCAATGATTTTGAACCCTAATCTCTGAGATTGTTATCAAGGAAAATCCATTCATTAGTGCCAGAGAGAGAGAGAGAGAGAGAGAGAGAGAGAGAGAGAGAGAGCAATCCCTTCCAAGGGATTGCTCCCTAGTTCTTCTTGTAGGTGATGCTAGAATACAATGGTTTCTTGTTGGTCAATGCTTTTGAACCCTAATCTCTAACATTGTTATCAAGGAAAATCCATTCACTAGTGCCATAGAATGAGAGAGAGAGAGAGAGAGAGAGAGAGAGAGAGAGAGAGAGAGAGAGAGAGAGAGACCTACTTGCTTGCTTACTGATACGATAATTTCAAGGAAGGAAGGGCATGACAACGATCAAATGTAGTAGGCACCTACTTCACTGTGTTGGATAAGTTTACAAATAAAGGTATAGAAGAATGGTTTGATCACCACATTGACCTCTTCATGGAATAAGAACTTCAATAGTTTGGAATTTTAGTAGAATGGTATAAAGATGAATCCTTCTTTGAGTGTATCCATGAGATCTTTTGGGTTGAGTTCCCAATGATGCTCTTTGAGTGGCTAGACTGGAGGAACAATTGGGACACACTAGGTGGGAATGAAGGAATATTCGTTAGACCACCTGAAATTTAGTTGCGCTATAGAGGTGGGACAATCAAACATCTCACACCATGGATCACTAGGTATAAAATCACACTATTGATAGGTACATCATAGAAATTGAGATTGAGACCCACACCTCATAATAGTGGGAAAAATAACTATTTAAAAAAGGAACTTGTGAGAGGTCATTGAAGGAGATCCACATGTGGATCAAAATATTGCTAGTAAAGAAAAGAATGATGGAATTTTCTCCTCTTAACATGGAAGCATAAACCACCTCATGATCAAGGGGTGGGCATGGCTGGATCAAGATGAACAAGGAAAATTGACTAGTGGATAAGATCTATGGAATATGAGCAAGTAACGTAAAGAGTGAAAAGAGTGGTGAAAATAATTATATGCATCGAGACCTGGTGGTCAAAGAAGATGAAGAAAATAAATCATAAAGAATCCTGCAAGGGTAGTGTAAGCTGATCGTGACCAAAGAACCTAAGTGTGAGTGGAGAGATGGCTTGTAGGAGGTTGGAATAAATGAAGGCTGTACTGATAAGAAACCATCCTCGAGAAAAATGCAATGTAGAATCGCCCTTTGAAGGAGAAGTATGTGTTATCGACACTTGCATGCAAATACTAGGTAAAATGCAAGTATAATGAGAAGATCCCCTCACTAAGTTAGAAATCTCAAAACTGAGATTTTGACTCTAGAGATATAGTCTGATGATTGACTTCAAGGTGTGTTATATCTATTTGGAGACATGGATATAGAGCTAGAAGTAACATCACTATCTAATGGAGCCAACCTAGGATACTAGCCACCCACTGCACATTCTAGTCCTAAGAAGGTACATTCTTCTCTTCTAATGATTAATAGTTCAATATAAATTCATGGTGTAGGAAAAAAACCAATAGGAGGGAATAATGGTACAAAGAATAACAGTAAAGGTCACCAATCTACAAGCATCTAGAACCTTGAATTCATTTACCCACCAAGCCTACATATTGTTTCCCAGTTGTTGAGTCAAGAAAAAGGTACAAATATCCTCCTTATCACCATGGTTTATGATATTACCTTGATTGAATTTTCTATCAATTAGAGATAATTAGGAAATAAAATGATTAAAAAGACTTCTAGAAATGTTGTTAAGTAATATTAGATAATTTCTGAATTTCAGTTTGAATTGTTTGATTTTATTGTAGGAATGGACAAATATGGTTAAACTCAAAGATTATGAAGATGCACAGACTATTGGAGGTCAAGGAAATCAGGCGCAAAGCAGTTTTGAGGAAGATTGATTCTCTATCTTGTAATATTTATAAATAGTAAAAGAAATCCCGAGGATCTCTCGATCCTCAGGATAGATTAATTTACCATATCATTGTAATATATAGAGGTCAATGAATTGTAGAGAAATAAAGAAGAAATTTGTTCAAGCATTCGGATCTCTGAATTGCTCTGTTCAAACAACCTATTGTAAATGTTGTACCGGTTATGGAATTAATAGAAGCTTTGAATGTTTTTACTATCTTTGCATACTGAGTTTCTAGCAGCAGTACTTCTGAAGGCCGTGGGCCCAGTCGAAAGGAGTTACTGTCTCAATATGTAATCATACCAATTTGATTTCAGTTCTGTGATTTAATTCTCTTTGCAACAGTTAAGATAAATGTGTGAGTGTGTTGATGTTTTCATAAATTAGTTATGCTATTTGATTACAGAGGATAGATGTTTCATTTGAATGCTATCAATTGTTGTTCCATTTCTCATTGCTGTAGTTTTTTGATCAACAGTTCCTCTCATGTTCGCATACGTTGTCCCTTTTATTAAGTTAGCATTTGTTGTTCCTTTCGCTTAAATTAGCATTTGTTGTTCCTTTTGCTTAAAATTACATTTGTTGTCCCTTTCGCTTAAAGTTACATTTGTTGTTCCTTCTTAATTTTACAGTACTTAGTTGTTCTTTTCCAGCAGGTTAGACAGTCATTGATAGATCGGTTTATTAAGCATTTCCATAGATTCAATTATTGTTTCTTAGGTAGATGAATTCAACAATTTGGTTAATGCCTTTAATTCACAAGCATGTTGTAGATTAGATTATGATTCTGTTAAGTGAATTATTAGTTTCAGAATGAATGTGTGAGGAACTGGATTATTGATAAAATCATATTTGCTTTAGCTACACGATTTTGACCTTTATAACTATCTGCATAGACTTTGTCGATATTCTTGAAAGAAAAGATGAATCCTTGGGTTGATAAATTAATGTTAAACTATGATTGTTTTTAGGACATCTTTAAAGCCCAACATTTTGGCACCATTGCCGGGGAGAATGTCAAAGATAGCATAGGTTGCATCTATGGAGGATGAGGTATTGAAAACGGAAGGTAAGAACCTACGTAGGCAATAAGTAAAATGCTTGTGACAACGCCTACCTTTAGCGGATGCATAGAGGTCATATAGGTACTTAGAATTTTGTTTGAAGTGTGTATGACTAAGAAGAAAGAACCTAAAAAACCAAAACCCCCACCAAAAACTACAAAAGCCCAGGGCTCGGTGCCCCTTGGAAGAAGCACTTTCATAGACGACATCATTCGAAAAGCTAAATCTAAAGCTTCGGTTGGATCCGGAAAGGTTCTACCCGAATCCCTCAAGCAACAAATTCACCAACTGCAGCCCTTGTTGAGGTTCATAGCAGAACTGAAGGGACTGAACAAAGTTTTCAAAATACAGATCTTCCACCTCTTAGCCCTTTAGACGAGGGAAAATCTTGTAATTTGGAAGAAGGAGAAGGGGAGACCAACGGGGTTTCTAAAGAAAACCCATCATCACTAGCTGATCCTGGATCTCCTGTGATAGGAGAAGGTACCCCTGAAATCCCAGATAAAGGTAGCATGATTAAATCCTCTAGGGGATCAAGTAATCAATCACCCCAAATAGAACACCCAGACCAAGAAATTCCTGAATATTATTGGCATATATTCGACCAAATGGCACAACCAAATCAACCATGAGCCCAGACTTCCACTCTGGAATATCCTATAGTTGATCCAATTGCTAATGCCCCCATGAAATCCATCCCGTTACAGAATCTACCAACCTTTCATGGATTAATTTCAGAGGACCCTGATGCGTTCTTATTCGAATTTGATGTCCTTTGTAGAGGTTATGACTACACCTCTGAACCCTAGAAACTGAAGTTGTTCCCTTCCACTTTGAAAGGAGCAGCTTTGCACTGGTTTATGGGATTAGGAGGAGGAACCATAAACTCATGGGATGAAATGAAAGAATCCTTCCTCACAAAATATCAGGATTATTGTAGAACCAGGGATCTAAAAGACGAAATCTTTGAAATGACTGCAAAAGAAAACGAGACACTAGAGGAATATGTTGAAAGATTTCAATATAACTTGCAAAGATCATCTACGACACACTACAGGTGAGGTACTTAAATCCACTTTGATAAAAGGAATGAAGGATGAATGGGTAGAAACATTGAATTTAATGGGGAAGGGTGATATTTACCAAGAAACTTATAATAATATTATCTTATTGTGCATCAGGTGCTCATGTGGAAGTATATGGACCAGATCGGGAATGCGGGCTCCCCTCACCAAAAATAGAATCATTGCTAGCGGGGGTGTCACCTGAGCAGAAGTTGGTAATCTATTAGAGAATTTCAAAACTGACATTTTGAGTACTCTGACTACACAATTGGATTTTTTGTAGGCTAAACAGAAATAGGTAGAAGCAGAAAAATCCTTGGCCATATTTTTCCACCGATGCAGAAAGAAACATGGTTCAGGGGAATGTCCTTTGGATGTGGTTCGGGTGTGCGCTATCTGTGCTAAATACCATGCAAAAGAGAAATGCCCATCGCTTCCAAGACTAAAAGTTGTCTTTAAAGAGGTAGAAGAGGAAACAAAACCAGTATATCTGATGGTTGAGCATCGCCAATGGCAGGCTCATCCCCCAGGTACGCTACAAGATCCTTCCTCTTTCTTTTCTGGGCAGTATAATCAGCAGAAAAATTATGGAAACACATGGCAGGGCCAACCATTTGATAATCCCACCTGGCAGTCTCAACAATATACAACTGCAAATCCCGCTTGGCCAAACCAACCAGCTGCAAATCCCACTTGTCCTAATCAACCAGGTGTAAATCCCACCTGGACTAACTCACAATACCTTACCTCATCTTGGCAGAATTCAAACAAAAAACCCTATCCTTCACAGTGGACTAACATAGCTTCCCATGCCCCCAATTGGAATCAAAATTGGCAGCGCCCCATGGGAGTGACCAATCAACCCATGGGGATAGCTCCTCAGCCCACTTTAAAATCCCCACAGCAATTTCCCTAGAACCCTCAACCTAAAATGCACCCTCAATTACCAGCTCAACCCAACCCAAATCCCAATAATAGACTAGCCCAACTTGTGAAAATTATTGAGAATATGGAAGGGGAAATCAACTCTGTAGGGTGCAACGAACTTCGGTTAAGGTCAAGGCACATAATTTCTCTTGAAGAGAGTAACATTCACCAAGAACATGAGAATGAAAATAATATACAACCAACAATAACACCCTCGACTGTGGTCATAACGGAAGAAGCAGAGCAGGAAGGAAACACAATCGAGCAACATAGTCCTGATAAGGAGGTAACTCCTCCTCCCCCGTTCCCCAAAAAGCTGATGATAGAAAAATCAATTGTATATCCTAACTTTGACATCGTAGGGGAGCTAAAGAATCTATATGTTAAGATTCCACTTCTATAGGCTCTACAAGACATACCAATTTATGCAAAGACAATTAAGGAATTATGTGGGAATAAGCCTATCAGGAAAGTTAAAAATCCATCAACTATTCATGTGGTAGGAGCCTTGTCCGATCTCATTCTAGGTAAGCAGGAGCCGGTCAAGGATGCATACCCAGGGAATCCCATAGTGACAGTTCAGATACAAGGCTACTCTTTTCCAAATACTCTAGTGGATTTGGGGGAAACCATCAATATTCTGACCATTGAGACCTGTAACGTCCTGGATATTACCTCCTTCGAACCTACTTCAATTATGTTACAATTGGTTGATAGATCAGTGGTTAAACCAGTCGGCACATTACAAGCTGTAGCAATTTCGATCGACTCTTGGGAATACCCAGCTGATTTCCTAGTTATCAACCCAAGAAGTAGACTCGATGGACACCCATTGATATTAGGAATACCATGGCTCACAACAACAGATGTATACATAGGATGTCGCATAGGAAATATGACAATTGCTAGAGGAAATGCTACAAAGAACCTCATCTTGTATCCTCTAGGTAAACTGAGTCTGCCTACCATACATCAACAGTTCCCACCACCCAAATATATAGAAAATAATCTATGATCTTCTCTCACATTAGAAGAAGCTCGCTGACTCAAGAACCAACTAGAAGTTGATTTGATCAGTAGCTTCATTAACAACCCAACCATTATAAGCAACCCAACATGTCAAATGCTAAAAGTTGTTTTAGATAATGAAGCACATGGGGATCCTCTGGAAGAGTTGATGGAGAAAAATATTCCTACTATTGTTGTCCACAACAACATATCAGTTGAAATTGAACTAGGGAGGTTTTTGAATATCAATGCTAATTTGAATGCGCAACAACAACACAAATTGATTCATATCCTTTCTAAATATCAACAGGATTTTTCTTGGGAGTATCCTGACATGAAGGGCATTGATCCCCAACTTTGTACACATCATATCTATATTGAGAAATATGCCCGACCCATCTGACATCCCCAATAACGATTGAATCCTCATATCAGGGATATTGTTAAAGAAGAGTTACAAAAACTATTGGATGTAGATTTCATATATCCTATTTCAGACAACCGGTGGGTCTCTCCACTAGTAATTGTCCCAAAGAAAAATGGGAAGTGGCGGATCTGTGTACACTACAGAGAACTCAATAAAGCTACCCATAAAGAACACTTCCCCCTACCTTTTATTGACCAAGTCCTTGATACTTTAGTAGGAAAACAATTATTTTCCTTCCTAAATGGTTTTAGTGGTTATAATTAGATCCAAATTGCTCCGAAAGGCCAAGATAAAACTACATTTACATGTCCCTGGGGTACCTTCGCATATAGAGTGTTTCCCTTTGGATTATGTAATGCTCCAACCACATTCCAAAGAGCCATTCTGAGGATATTTTCTGATTTGATTAATGAAGGACTTGAAGTTTACATGGATGATTCCACCCCTTATGGCATTGACTTTGATAAAGCTCTAAACAATCTGGAGAAATTACTGGAACGATTCATTGCTACTAGGCTATGTTTGAGTCATGAGACATCATATGATGATGACTGAAGGTGTGGTACTAGGGAACTATGTTTCTACAGAAGGAATCAAGGTAGACCCAACAAAAATAGAGGTAATCCTTAATCTGCCTACACCTTGTACACAGACTGAGGTACGTAGTTTTCTTGGAGCTACAAGATACTATCGCAGATTCATAGAAATTTTTTCAAGAACTGCTCCACATTTACATGCTTTAACTGGTAATGTGGAATTTCAATGGTCTGATAAGTGTGATGTTGCATTCGTAGGACTTAAAAGAATGATTTCAACAACACCAATGCTGAGAGGACCAAACTGGAAAATACCATTCCACATCTCTACAGATGCATCAGATATCGCCATAGGCATTGTCCTTGGACATGAAGAATACAAGAAACCCTATGTTATTTATTTTATTAGCAAGAATCTTACTCCCGCTAAATTAAATTCCACAGTAACAGAAAAATAATGTTTAGCCGTTATACATGCTATTGATAAGTTTCTCCATTATATAACATGATATCCAGTTATTCTGTATACTAATCATTCTACTATTAAATATTTAGCTAACAAACCGATTACTAATGGATGGGTTACTCGGTGGTTATTACTATTGCAGGAATTTGATATAATGATCAAGGATCGGCTCGGAAAAGAGAATCTCGTTGCAGATTTCTTGTCTCACGTACCCAAAACAGATGATTCTTTAACATTCGATGATCAATTTCCAGACAAAAACCTATTCGTTGTCACTATTAAGCCACCATGGTACACTAATGTGTCAAATTATCTGGTAGCTGGGAAACTACCAGCACACCTATCATCAAGGGAAAGAAAATTGATCGTCCAGTGCAGTGCACGGTTCACCTGGATAGGTGGATATCTTTTTCACACATGGGCTGATCTCTAGATCTGAAGATGTGTAATAGATGACGAAATTTACGATGTATTGAAGGCAATTTATGATGAGCCTTGCGGCGGACATTTGGCAGACCGCATAATTGGGCATAAGATTTTACATATGCGCTACTATTGGCCCTGGGTGTTTAAAGATGCAAAGAAGTATGTCCAAGCTTGCGATAGTTGTCAAAGGATGGGTCGACTAGGCCAAGCTGATGAAATTCCCCTACAAGAACAAGTAGTCACAGAACCTTTTGAGAGATGGGCACTAGACTTTGTTGGCCCCTTCAACTGAAAATCAATCCAGAAGGCCTATATATTAGTCGCAACAGACTATATGACTAAATGGGTAGAGGCAATAGCCTTGTCAAACACAATAGAGGAAGCAGTCATTAAGTTTCTCTTCGAATTATTTGTACGCTATAGATTACCCATGGAAGTAATCACTGACGAAGGGTCGCAATTTACAACCCATAGAATCAAGACCACCCTCAGAAATTATCATATTAAACATAGAGTTACTTCCCCATACCACCCACAGGAAAACGGGAAAGTAGAAAGTACCAATAAAGTCTTGGGGGCAATTTTGACAAAAACAATCTCAACAAACCGTCAGAATTGGGCAGACAAGCTTCCAAATGCCTTATGGGCCTATCGAATGACATGGCGTAACACTACTGGCTACTCTCCTTATCATCTAGTCTATGGAAAAGAACATGTATTTCCAATTGAATTTGAGATCAAGACTCTGAGGACAGCCTAGGAAATTGGACTGGATCTTACAGAGGCACATAAACAATGCCTACAACATCTCAATGAGTTAGACGGAGCACGTATGTTCGCCCTGTAGAGCACAAATATTATTCAACAAAAAAGAGCTAGCTGGCATGATAAACATATGAATAAGAAGTCCTTCCAGAAAGGTGATTGGGCACTTCTCTATGATTACAGATTTCAGGATTTCCTTGGAAAATTACAGACAAGGTGGCTGGCACTGTATGAAATCAATGAAGTTCGTGATAATGGCACTGTCACTTTAGTTACCATCGATGGGTCTGGTTCTCCTTTTTTGGTAAATGGACATCAGCTACGACTCTACCATCAACCACTTTCAAAAGAATCCTTTTGCCAAGAAGTAAGTAGGGACCCTATTGTTCATATTTTAGCTGGATGGGAAGGTAACCCAACAACTTCAACTTCATAAAATGATGATTTTTATCAGAACTGTACATATTGTATATAACTTTCTTTACATATTTGATTGAGTTTTTAGTTTTTTCTTTTTAGATAAGTCACTTGAGAAAAGAAGAACTAAAAGAGATGACTGTAATGAACATAATTAGCACTTTTTTCTGTTCCTTACTCCTGTTTTACTTTGAAAGACCTATCGAATATAAACCCTATTTTCATGGAAGATGAATATGTCATGTTTTGCAGCAAAAATCGGGCAATTGTAATGAATGAATGACACTAACAAACCATCCAATACTTTGATTATTGAATAAACCTACCGATAAAAATTGAATGAATTTAGTTGATGACTAATCAGTCCTAGATTCACTAAAACAAAAATGTTTCCGAGAGGTTTACAATCACTTAATTAGATGGTTAAAAATTTGAACATCATTGTTGCCATTCATTCGAAACAATTGCCATTCCCTTCGTGCGACTGTTGTTCCCTTTGCGTGTAGTTGTTGTTCATTTGAATGAGATGACTGTCATTCCCTTAGTACGATTGTTGTTCCCTTTGTGGTTAGTGTCGTTCCCTTGGCACGATTGTTGTTCCCTTTGTGGTTAGTGTCGTTCATTTGAAAGTAATGACTATCATTCCTTCATCGCGACTTCCATTCCTTTTGTTGCGATTGTCATTCCCTTTGTATGATTGTTGTTCCCTTTGCGGGTAGTATTGTTCATTTGAAAGTAACGATTGTCGTTCCTTTATCGCGTTTTCCTATCCTTTTGTTGCGATTGTCATTCCCTTTGTACGATTGTTGTTCCCTTCACATGTAGTATTGTTCAGTCGAAAGTAACAACTGTCGTCCCTTTTATCACAATTGCCATTCCTTTTTCAGGCCGCACTGTTCATTCGAAAGAAACAACTATTGTTCCTTTCTGCAACTTTTCCTTATTGTTGTTCCTTTCTCCCAAAAGTAACAATTCTTTTCTCATGAACAGGCATGCCATTATTACGTTAGCCACTCCTTTGGGTATGACCTTCACCAATTAATTTTCATCAGCACCACTTCTAATGATTTTTCATTTTTTGTGTGTGGACTATCTAGCATACCTTATCGAATTGTTTTTGGATTAATTTCTCCAAATTATCTTAAATATTGTTCATAATCCTTAACCATCATAATTCGTTTCTTTCCCCTATATATATATATATATATATATATATATATATA
>JASDQU010100399.1:49677-121409 GCA_032191745.1 Picea mariana
AATGGCCTTTGGCATTTTTTTCATCAAAGGACAAGAGGTCTCATCACGAGCCGACTTGTTCACTTAGGTTACAATCTAGTGAGTGACATTATTGTTATCTGGCTACCAAACCAGGATAGTGGTATTTTGGGGAAAAGACAATTCAAACTATTTATTGAGGATACGGGCTCATCTATGGGTTAAAAGGCAACCCTGTTAAGGTTATGGATGTCCGCTGGTAGCAATGACTCCACCTATGGTATGGAAGTTTACCTTAAATACGCCAAGTTTTTTTTGTGTTCCTAGACTTCCTTTCCTAACAACGAGGCTATCATTTCGGGTATATCCAATAACAAGGGAAAGTAACAAGGTTATGACATGTGGAATATTTTTTAAAACACGTGAACAAATTTAAATTATTCGAGATATTTTTCCTTATACGTTTTTTTGAACATAGGTATGTAAATTTGAATTTCCCACACAAGAATGATTATTGTTCATGATTACCGTTAAAGTGCTTTTGAAGGTTATTAATGATTGATCTCCCAACGGCGATGACGACGTAGTAATCACACCTCACCTGAACTACCTTCCATAATTACACTCGCACAAGTTGACAGTCGAGGTCGACCTTTCCATTTATGACGGGGAAGATATCTTGCACATTTACCGATAGATCATAATGATTGCAATAAATGGAAAAATCACATTTTTATATACATCTGATGTTCTATGATATTCACTATTTCGGGTCATATTGTCTTAAGAGCTAGTCGAACTAAGCTACAACCAGGAATGATAGCTGTCCTCATTTGTTCACAAAAGATATGGGTGGTCGAAGTGTATGTTGAGAGCCCACATTGCTGCAGGTAACTGACCAGGCGAGGGAAATTTTACATCATCTGGGGTGGACATAATATTTCACCAGATTGCAGGGATATGACACAAATATCACACTAGCATTTTTCCAGAATTTGAAGAGAGGAGTCTCCGTGATCAAAGACATACAAATTCTGGTCACTGAGGAAATTATAGCAGATGTTACATGCCTCCCCAATGAAGGAATATAATGGATGGGGAAGTATACAACACTCAAGGAGGTTGTGGAATATTTCATAGAACCTAGAGAAGAACTCGATAAAAAGGGGAAGGGACTCAACCCCACTTCTCTCAGTGAGCCATGGAGGGAGCTGGCAGGAGTAATACAAAGGTATATCACCTGTGATGGGAGATACAATGTGGTGCGACCGCGCCACCTCAAATTGTTAGCATCGCTAAAACAAAGGTTAGTAATAAATTTTCCATTTTTCCTAAATGCCATGTTACATGAAGTTGCTGCAAGAACTTAGAAGGCTAAAGACCCTGTCACCATAATTAGTCACCATGGACTAGTAAAGTTAATAGTAAACAGGGCCCTGGGCCAAAATCAAATAAATTTGGGTGATCTAATCGAGGTTGATAGGCCCCTACAAATCGAGCAACCCGAAATCCACCAAGAAACCTCCTCACAGAGAATTGAGACAGCTCGGGAAGAAGGAGGAAGTGCCCAAATGGAAGTTCCATTACCCCAGCCTGAAATTGAAGCATACCCCATCCAACTGGAAGAAACTCAGACCTCACAAGAAGAAACATCAAGGGAAAAGAGAAAAAGAACAATTGTTGTTCCTGAAACCTCTACTGTGAAAAGAAGAAGAGGCAAAAAAGATAATTCAATCTGAAAATATTCAGCAAACCACACAGACAGAACAACCCTCATAGGAAAATGTTCAGGAAATTGAACAGATAGAACAATCCTTATAGGAAAACGCTCAGGAAAATATACATCCATCACTTGAAAGCCTTACAAAACAATTCTTCAAAAGTTATGAGGTAGAGATGGCTCAAGTACTGGGGAACTTAGGGACATCAGTCACCAAATATCGAAGCAGGTTTGAAGAACACCAAGCACCAACTTACTCTTCAAACCCTGCCTTAGACCCCCATGACATAGAGATGTCATTCCCAGAAGATACAACACAGCCAAAACCTCACATTGAGGTAAACAACCATGCAGAATAGACAGAGCACACAAAAGAAACAAGGGAACAATCATTAACTGATCAAAGTGAGAAAAACCTTGAAATTCCTCATAAACAAAAAACAATAGGAAAAGGCCACAATAAAATCGAAAAATTGAAACAGGAAAACAAGTTGTTGAGGAGAAGGGTTAAAAAAATTAAAGTACTAAATCAGAAAGTTGGTAGACTCAAAGAAATAATTAAAGAATTAAGGACACAATTGGAGCAAGCTGATAAGGCCTATGAAAGGAATAAATCCAAAAGGCATAGAACACAAGGAATAAACCCACTTCTTAGGAGGACAGTCCATACAAGTTTTGTTGGAACACAAATAGAGTTGCATGCCCCTGAAGAAACAACATAGGTGGAACTTCAAACAGAGATTCCAGCAACAGAAGAAACAACTGCCCAACCCGAGGAAGTGCTTCCTACATATTTTCATGGTCCTTTAGAGACAATTGATGCAGAGACCCAGACAGATGCACCAGCCACATAAGAGACAATTTTTCAGATTGAGGAAGCATTTCATTCCCCTGAACATGATGCTATTATTAGTAGGTTGGAGGTAGAATTGATGCAATCCCAGCAAGCCCTGACTCAAAGCAAAGATGAAATGGTAACCATGGCAGAGCATCAGAGAGTTGTCAAACAACTTAAAGCCATGTCAGCAACAGAGAACAAGACTTTTGCTGAGTTAAGCAGAGCTCAAGGGAAGGTGAAGAAAGTACAGGGCCAGTTAGAAAAAGCTTTGGAGCAAATCAAAGAAATTTTCTTTTTCTATTTTGATATAGTAGCCTGTAGGGATCTTGCTACCAATTACACTTTATTTTTATTGGAACGTTATTTGTCGCTAAGGATAAAAACTATAAGGGAATACAAACCAATTGAGTTCACCACTATTTCTGAGTTTTCTTTTTTTCTTTAGAGAACAAGAATAAGGAGCGCAATACTTTCTGTGTGAGTTATACCTTCACAACTTCATCATGGGAGAAAACAAAAAAGATAACCCTAATCCTTTCATTGGGGACATGTAGTTTCAAGCATTCTTGTCTTTTAGAAAGAACCAAACCATGTGGGCTAAAACAAACAAGGTTTTTATGAAAAGGGAGACTGAGCTAGACCTCTGGATCACAGGGGAAACCCCTAAATCCTTTCCATCCATTATGCGGCACAGAGCATTCATGAAAAGGGAAAAGGTTGTAGAATCCTTAGCCCCTATCCACCAATAGGTTGTATGTTCAGGTCTACCATATTTTAGGGAGCTTAAAGAAGAAGCTATTACTGATTCCAAACTAATATGGGATGCCTCCCCAAATGCATTCAAGAATAGGGAGCCTTTTTGCTTCAAAAACTTTCATACAACTACCTTCAGGTTGGAGAGATATGCCAGAATGATCCTGGATGAAGGACCTGCCTGGATTGGGTGAAAATATAGTCCTATTTTTTGGTATCCTCCAGAAGGTTACCAAAGTGATTATCAGATCAATAGGAAGAAGGAAGAAGCTGCTTTTGAAGAGCTCAGAAGTAAGAGTGGGTTCAGGAGACCTGGTGAACAAACCTGTCCTCCTTTCAGCCTCTATGTTTTACATGTAAAATCTTTTCTAGCATGAGGACATGCAAGAAGGTAAGCTGGAAGGTATGTTGAGTCAAGAAAAAGGTACAAATATCCTCCTTATCACCATGGTTTATGATATAACCTTGATTGACTTTTCTATCAATTAGAGATAATTAGGAAATAAAATGATTAAAACGACTTCTAGAAATGTTGTTAAGTAATATTATATAATTTCTGAATTTTGGTTTGAATTGTTTGATTTTATTGTAGGAATGGACAAATATGGTTAAACTCAAAGATTATGAAGATGCACAGACTATTGGAGGTAAAATAAATCAAGTGCAAAACAATTTTGAGGAAGATTGATTCTCTATTTTGTAATCTTTATAAATAGTAAAAGCAATCTTGAGGATCTCTCGATCCTCAGGATAGCTTAATTTACCATATCATTGTAATATATAGAGGGCAATGAATCATAGAGAAATATAGAAGAAATTTATTCAAGAATTCGGATCTCTGAATTTCTCTGTTCAAACAACCTATTGTAAATGTTGTACCAGTTATGGAATTAATAAAATCTTTGAGCGTTTTTACTATCTTTGCATATTGAGTTTCTAGCAGCAGTACTTCCGAAGACCGTGGGCCCAATCGGTGATTTAAATCTCTTTGCAACAGTTAAGATAAATGTGTGAGTGTGTTGATGTTTTCATAAATTAGTTATGCTATTTGATTATAGAGGATAGATGTTTCATTTGAATGCTATCGATTTCTGTTCCATTTCTCATTGTTGTAGTTTATTGATCAACAATTCCTCTCATTTTCGCATATGATGTCCCTTTATTAAGTTATCATTTGTTGTTCCTTTTAMTTAAATTAGCATTTGTTGTTCCTTTCGCTTAAAGTTACATTTGCTATCCCTTTCGCAAAAAGTTACAATTGTTGTTCCTTCTTAATTTTACAGTACTTAGTTSTTCTTTTCTAGCAGGTTAGACAATCATTGATAAATCAATTTATTAAGCGTTTCCATAGATTCAATTACTATTTCTTAGCTATAAGAATTCAACAATTTGGTTAATTCCTTTAATTCACAAGCATGTTTTAGATTAGATTATGATTCTGTTAAGTGAAGTCTTAGTTTCAGAATGAATGTGTGTGGAACTAGATTATTGATAAACTCAGATTTGCTTTAGCTACACGATTTTGACCTTTATAACTATCTGCGTAGACTTTTCTGACATTCTTGAAAGAAAAGATGAATCCTCGGGTTGATAAATTAATGTTAAACTAAGGTTGTTTTTAGGACATCTTTAGAGCCCAACACCAGTCCAGACAATATTCAAGATTGTAGTTGTAAATTCAGATCAAGAAATCAATTAATGAGACAAAGATGAAATGTTAACCACTTTCCATTATGTTTTGAGAGCTTGTATCTTTTAGTTCACTCAAAAAATAAAGGAAGTAGTAGTGTGTTTCACAGGCTATCATGCCTCTAAATCTAGTGATTGGTCTATGGAAAATCATGGTTCTTCTTTCATTGCATTGGTCCTTAATTAATAAAAAGGATCACACTCCTCCCCCTCATGTTTCTTTGTTCACTACTATGAGATATTTCATCCAAGAACTAAATCTCAGGTTTATAGTGGGTGCAACAAAGGCCCATACAAGGTAACATTGCACCTCCCAAAGTTCATTGGGAAAAGAGAAGAGGATGTATAGCAACGTTGGTTCCCATGTGAAGGTATATGGAATGCATTGGGGACTTAAACAAAGGATTCTAATACACTGAAGTTTCATACAGTCTTGCAACGATATGCACTGTGATGGTACATGAAGTATGTACAAAACACATTTCATGGGACGTCTTGAGGTCTTAATGAAACATGGTTAGCCTTCCTTGTGGAATTTCTTAAGATGAAGTTAGAGCAACATAGTTACATAGAATTAAAAGACATTTAGCAATGATAAGGAGAAATTACTTAGGAGTATGCTCATGATTTTGTAAGCTGATGAACCAACTACCATTCCAACTTCCCCTAAAGAAACATAGGGAGTTGTTATAGCACAAAATCACACACCTATTCATTTGTGACATGGCCTTACCCTTTTCCCTAGCTTGCTATGCAAAATCCCAAACTTTCCTCATCAAGTCATCTAAAAAACTTGACTTTTATTGATATCCACGGGTTTCCTTTGTGCAACAAATGGACTTCCGCACCTTGAGAGCTTACTACCTTCGGATTCCCTAAACAATTATGAAAAATAAAATATTTCCACAATTTCGGGTGGGTTTTTCGATTGGGCTCGTTTCCCAACGTCCATGAGCCCATACTAAAGAGATTTCAACCTCCCCAACCTCTTTGGGATTGTATAAGAGAAACATTGAGGGAAAAGATGAGGAAAAGTATGATGGTGGAAGGTTGTGTTGTTGAGATATAGCAAGCTTACCTAATCCTTTCATGCTCTGAGTAGCATCCCCTGATCTGGAAACCCATTTTCCAATATTCCTTCTTCTCCTATATAGCCATAAGGTGTGTTCTTATCCTTATTAGGTTATTTGAGGAAGAGCCTAGTTGTTGAGTTGATGCTCGAAGGACTTGTGGAGGAACCGGGGCGGTTGGCTTCGAAGTAGTGTCGACAATTGAATCAGGTTGTAACCAACTTTCACATATTGCTAATAATAGAGAAGTTCTCTTTCCCTCCTAACTTGTGTTCATTGCAATGTTATATCTTGTTATTGTTCATATATGCTTTGATTTATACACTTTATATATGCTACTTTAACATATAACTACCTTGTTGCAACACTATCTTGGTTTACTATTGAAGGTTGGTTTCGGCAGAGGCCAGGAGCACTTCAAGAAGCAGGAGCGAGATCAACATCAAACAAAGGGTTTAAGGTGCCAGTCTTCTCCTTTATATTTCCCTTCTCTCTCCTAGCAAAAAGTAGTTATTTATTATTGGCATGTTTGTTTGTGAAGGTATATTTCAAGCTTCTTAATTCGGTTTTTCTCTACTGTGACTTACCCCAAAGTCACGGGGGGAAAATCCCTTAATCGGAATTGGCAACCATACTAGGGACTCTCCTAGTTTGGGTCAATTTGTTAGGGTTTCTTGTTTTCTCTTGATTTTTGTGATTTTTTGTGTTTATTAGATTTCGTTTGTAAAGCTTTAGCCTCTTAGGAACTTTTTTTAAAGTTTCTGGAAGCCCCCTTTTTGGAGTGGCTTTTAATTTTTCCAATTTTTATCCCATCCGCGACTGTCCTTTATTTACCCCATGAACATTTGTGTTTTTCCTGTGTAGGGCCTGCAGATATCCGTGAATTATGACACATTGATCCATGATATTTTCATCGATGTTACTTATTAAAGAATTGTATTAAATGAGCATAAACTCAAATGCACCATAAAGAAGGAAAACTCAATGATAAAGAGACATAAGCATCAGATATGAACACAAAAACTTGATAATGAAGTTTGTCCCTGATGGACTACGTCTACGGGTCATGCTCTCAAATGGGCAGGGCTTTTTATTAGCTCAACAAAATAATTTGGCAAAACACATAAGTATACCTTATTCTGGAGTTAAGATGAATAACCTTTACTCAGATTAAAAAACAAACAACACCATTGAATTCGTGGCGTCGAATTACCCAAAAATGATGGTCTCCACGCCTCAATCTGAGTTTGGCAATCTTAGGCCCATCAAAAATCTTGTCTCGATTTGCATGCCTGCAATCTGAATTAATGAATGTACTTTTGCATCATTTTTTCGTGCCTAGTATGGACTGTCGCACGCCCTGCCTCCTCCCGTGCACTAGAAAATATCACTTTATAAAATTAATGATGGGTAGATTTAACAACCAGACCGTTTGGCCCAATGGTTGGCGCAGGTATTATTATAGCATTGGTTGGGGAGGTCCCGGGGTCAAACCCGTGGGCCTCCTATTTTAATACACCATTGCAACCATATGTTATAATAGTGTTAATCAACTGCTAAGTTTGGAGATTTGGTGGGATATGTATTAATATAGTGGATTGTTGTGTAGCCAATCGGATATGGCTAGATATGTGTTAAAATGGAGGATTGGCGGTTGGCGCTAGCCAACCCCGCCATATAATTTTTTTCAATTTTTCGGTTGGTGGCCCTCATTGGGCGTTTTCTCGCTGCCACGTGGCAGCCCATGACTAGGCCACGTGGCGACCACTCATTGGCCCATGTCATCAAGTTGCACAGTCACTGCCATGTCATCTCTGCCTGGTCAGCTTTCCACATCACCTGTCGAGTGGCTGTAAGGATGCCTACATGGCTGTACGGACTTCCACGTGGCACCTTTCCATTGGTCCACAGATTGATCGAAAAAGGACAAAAATGAGTGACGCATGGCAACTTCTGGTGCTGCCACATCATCATGATGATGTCATGCCGACATAATCATAACATGTGTCACCCTTTGCATGTACCATGTACCTTATACGGATTCCAACATCATCTGTACTGATGATGATGTCAGCATTACGGATGCTGACTCATCCTTGTTGACTGGGCTAGGTTGACCAAAACTTTGATTGCAAATATATTTTGATCCGTAACTCCGTTTGATGAGTCGTTTATGTCGTTGGAAAGCTTGTGATGCACTCTTTGCGATGATGCCAATTTCACTAATTTTTGAGGACTTTGATTATTTTCCCTTTCTCTATTTGCTGAGGCCATTCTGAGCTTCTTGAGGTGCTTCTAGGAATTCTGGGTTATCCTTAGAATTCTCTATATCCTTTTTGGATCATACACAGAGTCACGGACCTGTGTAAAGTTGAAGATTTTTGAGAATTTCTCTCAGTTTGGAAATTTAGGTTGGTCCTTCAACTCTAGCTGAATCTCCTAGGTAGTTTTCTTGTTTCTTTCTACTTTCTGAAGTTTTTCGAAACTTGTTAATCACATGAAAATAAAATATCTTGCTTTTGTTGAAGCCAGTTCTTGTTTATAAAGTTTTTGGGTTGATTTAGAGGCCAGTCTTGTTTGCCTAGGTTGCATGCCCATTCTTGCTAAGTTTTCATTTACTCTTGGTTGATTGCTTTCTTTCTCTATAAATGCTTCTCCTTGTTTACACAAGAAAAAGAAAATTGCATTTGTTTTGCATTTCATTTCTTTTAGTAAAAAAGACAAAAAATATATATACTTGTTTACCAAGTTTCTTCTTTTCTTGAACCCTTGCCTGTAATCATTGAAATACAAGATTTAGTTAACTAGCATTCAAGTTGCTTTGCATTATAGTTTTCGTTGGTAGTGGTTGACTTTTCAAAGAAAACAACCTTTGTTTGCAAAGTTTTGCATTTTTTGTTGCATTAGATATTTGAAAAGAGATTATAGGGTGCATTACGAAGTGTTTCAAATCTTGCATACAAAAAAATATTTTGTTTTCATCATTGAAAAGAAAAAGAGTTTGATTTTAAGCATTGTTGCACACCTTTTTCATTTGAAGAAACTGCATATTGCATTGTGTTCTTAAGTGCTTTGCTTTTGAAGTTTGTCATAAACATCACTCAAGTTTCATCCATACCTTTTGTTAATTAAAAACAACCCTTGAAATGAACAATTAACTAAAATTTTATTAGCCATCTTCATTTTTATATGGTAAATGAACAAGTTTAGGCTAGGGCCTTGGTTTAGGGTGGAGAGTAAATTTCTCCAAGGCCACAAAACAACGTAGGATTTTGAGCTAGGGAGAGCCTAAATCCAACTTTCGTATAAGTATATCCAGGAGCCTCCTCTAACAAAAGAGTTAAACAGAAGGTCGCATGAAGGAGAGCTGAGGAGAGACCCCTTCAGAGCTTAACTGAGCGTAGTGGAGAGATCGTATATTGGGGGTTTCGTTGATACCCATCTCTGTGATAGGCGATGATTTTGAGGCTTCAGGCTTAGCTACCCTGCCCATACGTTTGATCCTGATTGTCGACTGTACCCCCCGGATGATGAATGCGAGTTGGTAACTTTAGCGGCCAGTCCTAGGCATTTCAGAAGGTGACTACAGGGGTTTTCTATGGTACCTAGGGTGGATTTCACATCACACTTCTTAGTATTGTTCGAGGGTGCCGCGCGAAGCATGTGTACTTGTACCAGATAAGGCTGGTTAATGGAGGTTAGGATAACCGCTTCTCATTCCTTCATTTGTTGGTCCATATGATTTAATCAACCCTTGCCTTCATTTGGAAAGCCTTTACCCTGCCTTGTGAGTGTTACGGTCTCAGGACCTAATCCACCCGAGTCGTAATATTAACGAGGTTTGCTTGTGTCTGTTGATCCCATATAATATCTTTTCTAGTGGTGTGCTTGACAATCATATACTTGCTTAAGTTGGCGTGTAACGTGGTCCCACGGAGAGTTGACACCTCAAAGTGGCTGATCAACCACCTTGTAGATTGAGGAGAATTCAGGGCCTTCCTCCTGAAGAAGAAGTTAGAGATAATTCTCCTATGCCTCCTTTAAGGCGTCAACTTGATATGTCCAACACTTTTGTGTCGACTTGTCAAGCTGAGATCATAGATTTAGAACCTCCAAAAGTTCATGCTTCGGAACCATAGGAAGTAATCGTTGAGGATATTGGAGCTGAACACTTCACTCCACATTTCAATCCTCCGTTACCTCAGACATATTTGTTCCCTGTATTATAAGTCCCACCTCCCAGATCAAATCTTGCTGATAGTATCCCTCTTCATCGAGACATTATGGAAGACATTATGCTAGTGTTTGGGTTGGGAGCCCTTATGAATCCCACCTCGATGATTGTCACTGGAGGAATCTTCGCTCCTAGTGTGTCTAGTCAAACGATTTGCGTTAGTCAATCAACCATCATTGCTTCGACCAACAACATTCCTTCGTTGGTCATTGGTCCCACTAAAGCTATGAGTGCAGTTGTGTCTCTACCGTCAACAACAAATTTTTTTTCATACAGTATGTCATCAATGGACGTGCTAAACGAGTTGGTTGCTTCACATTCGACATCTGATGTGTCGAGTGTTGGTTCGGGGGGGATTTCGGCTCCTTACCAAGTGTTTTCTTGGGGTGAAGGTCATATTCCTTTGTCATCCCCTTTCGTCGACAGCAGAGCTTTCCTGTCTTTCGGCCCTAACCTCGCCTAGGGTTGGGGCACTTCTATGGGTAGTGGTTCTCAGCCTGCTAGTATGTCGTCGACTTCAACTCCGTTCACACTATATGGTGGGTTCGAGAGAAACCCTTTCATGTCGTCTATAGTTTCGACAGGGGGAAACCCTTTCCAAGGTCAATTTGTTCCCATGCAAGGACTTTTATCCTCACAAGGGACGCCATTGGGGGGTACCCCTCTCCAAGTTCAGTGGAATCCCACGCAATGGATTTCGCAAGGGGTAAACCCCTTTCTCGTTTAGTTTAACCCCATGCCAAGAGTTTTTCCTTCACAAGGGGGGTTTGTTGGGGAAATCTTGATTTTCCTTTCAGGAACCAGATGGGTGGAGGTTTTCCTTCATTCAACTAGTGCCAACAAGATTTTATCCCCAGCTCTGGTCCTTTCATGAACTCTTTCTGGAAACCCAGTGCTAGTTACAACCCAAGGTCCTCTTTTCAAGTTGTTAATTAGCCGATCTTGCAACCTAGGCTACCATTTCTAGCAACACTGCATTTGCCAGACCTATCCAAGTTGATGAATGACCATATTCATCATCATCTTGGCTGGCTTGCAGTCCCAACCAAGTTACCTTTGGACATACCCAAATTCAAAGGAAAAAGTGGTGAAGATCCACAGGACCACGTGACGAAATTCCGTTTGTGGTGTTCTCCCAACTCGTTGAATGGCGACTTGATTTGTTTGCATTTTTTCCAGTGAACTCTCACTAGAGGTGCTACCAAGTGGTACATAGAACTTGAAAGGGCAAGATACATGATGTTTGGTGACTTAGGCATGGTGTTCCTTAACCACTTCCAACTCCCTCTTCGGTATGGTGTCGTTCGAGAATTGCTAGCCAATTTTGAACAAGATAAGGCTACACACATTTCTGATCACCTTCGGGAATGGAGGAGATGAAAGAGCCTGATTAAAGCCATGGTTCCACCAGAGTTTCTCCTCAAGTGCCTCTTGAAATCTTAACTCTTGTATATTTCAAAGGACGTTGCGACTTTGGGGGTGTTTTTAGAAGAGAAATCAATCTCTAGGGTGCAACAATTAGAGCTCATTTACTCTCAATTTGGCATGCTCTATGAGATTATGCCAGATGCACCACGATCTACCCTCAACTTGGAAAATCCAATTTCATCTCCACATGTCGATGGCATTGTGGGTTCCGCTCAAAGTAAAGTCACAAATCTGGTCACAAACCAGATGCAAAACTTGGTTATCCAACAACCTGTGGTTGGTTTGACCTATGGCTCGACCACCCTTGCCACACAGTCATTAGATGTACATGTTGTGCACTCAAAGACCCAGAAAGGCCCTTAATACCCCAGAGAAAAGAAAGGAAAGGGTAAGAAAGGTGGTGATGGAAATAATAAGAAATCTGATAAGAATGCTGAGAGGGAAAAATATGAAAAAAGGAAGGTGAAGTTACCTTTTAAAATTTGTGGGGATGATCATCTTACACATCAATGTTCGCAAATGGTAGAAGCCCAACGCCTTATGAAGTTGAAACAACAACAACAAAAACTTGTTGCGTTGAACAACCCTTTCCCACAAGGGAAAAACTTGCAGGGTGGTTCTTCCAACCCCAACCAGCAAGGGGGCATGTCAAATGCACCCAAGATGGACAAATACGATGGATTCATGAGAATGCTTAGTCATACGAAGATACTAAAAATTGACTTGCAAAGTAGGAATCATGATTATAGTAACCCAAAATCGACAAACAAAGGCAAAAAGGCTTTAGAGGATTAGACACCTCTACACATAGAGAAACCTAAGAAAGAGACATCACAGTGCATACCTAAGGGTGTATACAGATGGAAAACACACAAACCTATGCAAGAGCCGCCCCTAACTATTCTATCGTTGAAGACTTGGCTCAAACCTCGTTGACCCGCGCAACACGCTGCGTTGTTGTCTGCCATAGGAGTTTTTGATTCTGCTAGTCAGTTCGTGATGAAGTTCAATGCGAATGATGTCAAGCCTCATCTTCCCTACCATGTGGCCTTCCAGATCAACGTCGTTTCTAATAATCATTTGATCCAAAGGACCATCAGTGATGAAGGGGCTTCGACATGCATGATGTCATTGTCTTGTTGGAAAATTATTGGTTCTCCAGAGCTTACCCCTTCTCTGACTCTCTTGAAGACTTTTAATGGACAATTGTTCCGACCCCATGGTCATATTTCTTCTCATTCAATCAAGTTAGTAGGAAAATCCATTTACGTAGAGGTTGAAGTAGTTGATGCGTCACTCGACTATAACTTGTTACTTGGGAGGAGTTAGTCTTATACCATGAAAACTATCATCTCGTCAGTGTTTCACATCATATGCTTTCCCCATGAGGGAAAAATTGTCACCATCGATCAAGTGGCTTCCAACCTTTACGAGGCAGTGACTAATCTAGGATCCAGAGTTCTGTGGATCGAAAACTCTTAGTCGACAAATGAGAGTAGATTTTGTGGAATGTATCCTTCTCTCATGGGATCTTTTGATTTTTTCGCACCGATTTCGTACCTTCGGTCTACCTCAGTCGGCTATCAAAATTCTAGTCCACCGACATTTGCTTCAAGAGTCGCTTCATTTAGAACATCATATTTACATGATTAGTGGATGCTACACTCATCGTGTGATGTGGGTCAATACCACAATAACACTAGGATGGTCATACCTTTGTCTGTAACTGATGTCACTTACCAAGCTATTCAGCAAGCCACTGCAAACCTTGATCAAACTCCTTCATTGACAAAGGAGAATGATCTTTTTCCAGAGCCTATATGGGCTCAGAATTCTTAACATTCCGAAGAATCTCTCGAAACTGTCTTTCCCTCAGAAGAAGCTATCATTGAGGCAATGACTGAAGCCGAAATGCCCTGGGAGGATATGCATCACATATTGTATTTTCCTCCCCAAGATCAGTTGGATGGAAAAGGGAGAATTTAAGTCAGCTATGAGTAGGAGTGTCGATCGGATGGTGAACCCCTTGGTTGGACATGGCATCTATGTTGAGGGGAACATGGAAAATATATAGAAAAATGTCCCGATTAACATTTCTAAGAACCTTGTCGTCGTTGAAAAAATTTTCATTGGAGAAGAATTCTCTGAAGACGATATTTATCAGTATATGACACTTTTTAAAGAGTTTTGCGATGTATTTTCTTGGTCGTACGAGGAGATGCCTTGCATAGATCCTCAGATAGTTCAACACGAGATTTGAACCTATGAAAATGTCAAATCAATTCGACAAAAGTTGCAACCAGTAAATCCCAGGAAGGCAACAACGATCAAAGCCGAGGTAGAGAAGTTGCTCAAAGTCGGCTTCATATATCTAGTTCCTTTAAAGGAATGGTTTTCTAACCCGGTTCCGATTGATAAGAAGAAAGGCACGATTCACATATGTATGGATTTCCACGACTTAAACAAAGATTGTTCCAAAGATAACTTTTCGAAGCCATTTATCGATAAGATTTTAGACGAGTGCGAGGGAAGCGAAATATTTTCATTTATGGATGGTTTTTCGGGTTACAACCAAATTGAGATCCGACTAGAACACCAACACAAGACAACTTTCATTTTTCCATGGGGAAATTTTGCTTATAATAAGATGCCTTTTGGCCTTAAAAATGTTGGTGCCACGTTTCAGTGGGCCATGATGTTCGACTTCCACGATTTGAAGCACATAATGGAGGCCTATTTGGATGATCTTACAACTAATTCACAAAAAAGAGCTAAACATCTATTACACCTTCAACTTGTTTTTGAAAGATGTTGTTACTACCGAATCTGGTTGAATCTGCATAATTACATTTTTTGCGTGACTTTTGGACGTCTTTTGGGACTCATCGTTTCGATGAAAGGGGTCATGGTTGACCCCTTAAAGGTTGAGGCAATCACTCAGTTGCCTCCCCCAGGTACAATACAACAACTTCAAAGTCTACAAGGAAAGGCGAATTTCCTTTGATGATTTGTTCCTAAATTTTCCAATATCAGGAAAGTCTTGATGCGCCTTTTGAAAAAAGGGGTCCCATTTTGTTGGGATGAAGCAATGCTCTTTTGACGCATTAAAGAAATCCTTAGTTTCAACTCCTTTCTTTAGTCCTCCTTATTATAATCAAGACTTTTTTTTATATTTGGCGGCAGACGAATCCTTGATTTGCATGGTTCTGGTGCAAGAAGATGATGTACTCCAAGAGCACGTCATCTAAAACTTGAGTCACATTTTGTTAGGTCCCGAGCTTAAGTACTCTCATGTAGAGAAACTGGTTGTGGTAGCATTTCATGCTGTCCAGCATCTTCGTCATTATATTTTGTTGCATAAGACAACTATTGTCGTTGTTGTTAATCTATTCCAATATGTTTTGACTCGGTGAATTGTCGGCGAGAAGTACAACAAATGGATTGTGGTGCTTCAAGAATTTGACTTGGATTTTGCCTAAGAAAAATCTAAGAAGTCTTTGTTCTTCGTCAAATTAATGTCAGAGTTTTTGGTTGAGAATGAGGAGGGAAAGGTTGTTCACTCGTTCCCTCATGAGCACATATTCCTCATCTCTTTGTCTAACCCTTGGTATGGAGATATACTTATATATCTCCAGAATTCGAAGTTTCCCCTACAATATTCACGGGATGAGCGACGACAGATTCATCATATGGAAAAAAACTATCTCATTATCACCAACACATTATATCAATGAGGGGTAGACTCGATTCTTAGTCATTGCCTCAATCATGAAGAGGCGAAAGTGGTTCTAAATGACTGTCATGGTGGAGCATGTGGCAATCATCTATCAGAGTTGGCAACAACCCAAAAGTTTTTGTGTGCTGGGTATTTTTGGCCCACGATCTTTAAAGATTGTATTGAGGCGGTTAAGAGATGCCATCCTTGTCAAGTTTTTACAAAGAAGATGCGCGCACACCTTGCTCCCATGTTTCATGTCATTATTGTCGGCCCCTTCACCAAGTGGGGAGTAGATTTTATGACATCCCACCTAGCTTTGTCTAGGGGGAATTGTTACATCATAGTGGCCATGGACTACTTTACTAAGTGGGATGAAGCCATGTTGACATTTTTGAATGATGGTGAAACCACAACTCTTTTCATTTTTAATCAGGTAATTGCTAGGTTCGGGGTTCCGAGGGAGATCGTCACTGATCATGGCAGTCACTTTCAAAACCACATGAGGTCATAGCTAGAATCAAAATTGGTTTTTAGACAGGAGCACTCGTCTCCCTACTATCCTTAGGCTAACGGTCAGGTTGAAGCTGTCAACAAATCTTTAAAAATGATGTTAAGAAGAATGGTCAACTCAACCAGAACGAATTGGCATTTGATGCTATATTCGGCATTATGGGCTTACCGAACCTCAGTTAAGAGTGCAACAAGTTTCTCACCTTTTCAACTTGTCCACGGAGTTGAGGCAGTCTTGTTGATTGAGTGTGAAATCCCTTCTCTTAAGATCACTGTCGAGCTCCTCTAGGATATGACTCGGCTTGAAGAACGCCTTGTTTACCTTGAACAACTTGACGATCAATGTCGAGATGCGACAATGGAAAACGACGCACATAAGAAAAGATTCAAGTCCCAGTATGACAATTCTGTTCGTCCTAGGGTGTTATCCAAAGGAGACCTTGTTTCATTTTATGACCAAGATAAGGATTCCCTAGGGGAAGACAAGTTCAACCCTATGTGGTACGGTCCATATATCGTGCGATACGCGTTGGAGAATGGATCTTATGAGATTGTATATTTTGAGGGGAATGCATTGTCGGAGCCCAAAAATGGGATCTACCTTAAAAAGTATTATGCTTGAGCCTCACGGCTCGAGTATTAGTCCTTTTGTAAATAGTTTTTATTTTTGTACATAGATTTGTTTAGCAGTTTTGTGTCTTTGCGTGTTTGTGATTGTGTACATCTGTTGTGTGGTAGATGCCCAAGGAATCGTCAGTTTATATTGGGTACGTGGACGGTGCTAGTTGTCAATCTCGAAACTTGGCTTCTGCCGCTTCAGTGATTTATTCGCCTACTAGCTAGCTAGTGTCGACTGGAGATGTGTGTCTCAGAGAAACTACCAACAATGTTGTCGAATATAGTGTCGTTATCGAGCTTTTATGAGACACTTTTTCGCATGACATTCGATGCCTTCACGTGTTTTTAGATTCTTAGTTGGTGGTCTCACAGTTGAATGGTTTATATGAGATCCGTGATTCGATCTTGCTTTCATCGTTTCCTTAGGGTACGTCTTTTGGAACGATCATTTGACTTCATTACATATGAACATGTTCCTAGGCATGCTAATCTAGTAGTTGATGCCTACGTTAATTATATTTTAGATTGACATTTGTCTCATTAATCACATTAGCACACATTTTTACACATGTAAATATTTGACATTTTCCAATAAAAATACAAAATAACACACAAAAATAAATATATATGTGTGTGTGTGTGTCCAAAATGAGGTCCATGATACAAAATTTGGGCTACTAGACCTGAACATATATCAGTACAAAAGAGTGCTCTCAACACATAATAGTCTAGGCATGAGGCTGGTGAACCCTTTCATAGAAAAGTATGACGTTCACTAGACGTTGGAACATACAAACCCATGTACAAGGTACTCCTACTATGTGACGCTACATCCCTACAGGTAGGTCATCTATAGTAGCCATGGGGATGGAACATGTCAGGGCCTCCAAGTTCTTGTCCACCCTCTGTAGAGTCCTCGCTGAGCCTGATCTTCTCTCTGCCCCAAATGTTGTGTCATGGAATGCCTACTGGCTCACAGGTGATTTGTCTGCACATTGGAAGAAGCACTAATTAATAATTTGGATCTCACCAAATAGATATAATGCTTACATTTGTAAATTAAAATTAAATAACATAAATTGAAAATTACATGTCCTCGAGCTCGTCACCAGGAGGAATGATGATGTCAATATCATGGGTAAAGTCGATCTCGACATATGGATAGTCCTCAATGAATGGGACCTGGCGCTCCCACCAAAAAAAGAAGTCACCATCAAACAGGTTAGACATTTCCCCCCCTCCTAGACGGGCCAACAACTCGGTTCATCGGACCATGGTGGGCCATGGTCGTAAGTGTCCTCGAATATGATTCCTAGGGCTCATCATGGGCACCCTCTCAAAGAAAAATGTACAAAGGATGCTACCAAATCTAAATTTTTTGTTCTTTCTTAACTTGCAGTCTGTAAGCTGAGATTTCATGCAAGTCAACATGGTTGTACTCCAGTCAAACATGGTTGGCCTTAAGCACTCAACCCCATGTTGCATTCAAGCCCGAGAATCCAAGTGCAAGGTGTTGGATCCCACAATGTGGACCATGGTGTATAATATCATTGAGAGACTTAGATTGGTGATGTGTTTGATTGGAACCTGGGAACCACTTTTCTCTGTGCCATTATCGCAATAGTCATTGATATAATCATTGACGGTTTGACCACCTCCACCACGAGCTTGGAATTTGGGTACTTCCCCTCGATAGGACAAACCGATGATGAAGTATATGTCCTCCGCAGTGATCGTCAGTGATTTCCCCCCAAGCATGAATGATTCAGCGTCTGGGTGCCAATAGTCAATCAGGAGGTTTCACAATCTCTTTTGGGCTCTCATACCACCAATTTAAAGGAATTTATACATGCCACATTCTTGGAGCACTTGTTTGGCATCGTCATCATCAAATACCACCTAATCAACCTCTTCATGTTCACATTCCCTCCATTAGACAAACATCTTGCCCAAAAATTCAAAGGAAAAGTGAGTTCTTCCTTTATTTTTTCAAAGTGAATATGGGCATCCACGAATTTATTTGATACCAGGCATGGATATCCGCAAGTGGTGTTTCTACCAAGCAAGGACATCTGTGCCTCACTTTGAGACAACCTACAGATGCACAGATAAGTGAGCAAAAAGGAAGGGCTAACCCCCAAATTTTCATGAAAACTTGAAATTAAATGGATAAAAATGAAGAGAATGGGATGAGCACATACTTGATCCAGACGGTCGGAGTTTTCGTTGCTCCAATCTCCAAGAATCTTCAAATGAAGTTTCAAGGGTTTTGTCCAATTTCGATAATTTTTGGGTGAAATGGTAAAAATGAATTGGTAAATTGGTAAAATAGCCTCGTTTTGTATAAATTTTTGAAACCCACTTTCTATAGTTTACTATTTTTTCCAAAAAATCAGCTAATGGCAAGTCCCTTGTATTATTGTGGTTATAATTGCAGGTCTTAAAGCTATACTTTGGATATGTTTGGTCCCCTTGTTATCGATTAAGCGAGTCTTTCTCGAGACTCTGGGCATGTGATGTTTTCATAACTGACATTTAGTATAGGGTGCATCCACCTAAACTTTGGCCATTGTCAATTGCCATTGCCGCTTTACCCTAGGGTCGACCCCATCAACTAGTAACAAAACCTTCACATTTGCTTAGAAAGGTCATTTTATTGATGCTGGAGCCTAGCTTACATGAGTGCTCTAGTATAGAATCCCTTTATATTATGGCGCCCATGCCGTAAGATCTCTGTTAGGATTGGGAGTCCTGGTTAGCCCCGCCATGACATTATGTTTGAACTCCATTTTTCTTACTTAATCTTTTTCTGGCCACTATCTACGTGACTCCCTTCATTATATGTTGCTCATAATAACATCCTAGAGTCTTAGTTAAGCTCTTTTTAGAATCTTTAGAAATGAAAAGATTGTCGAGTGAACTTGTTTGTTTCACACTCGTTAAACAGTTTTGAAGGGACGTATATTCGGTGCAAGTTTACCCCTTTTTTGGACCGAATGGACTAATTACAAAAAAGGTATACTCTAGTCAACATTGGCTAGAAGAGTTCTCCTTAGTATTGTTTTACACTTTCTCGGGCTTGGGAGACTAAATTTACGAAAAAGGACACCATTGAAATCTTACTTATGGGGTTTTCAAAATGAGGTTGAGTTCCAAATGTATTGCATATTGACTACTCGCGCTTTTAGGCCTATTGTCGACTTCAACATGTTGTTGTTGAACCCATTTCTTATGCATTCCTATCAGTTTCTATCCTTGCAATTTATGCCTTTGCGACTCGACACCTTGTCCATGGAGGAAACTTCTCTTGACTGTCCTTATCCTGCACATGCTTTCCTTGCATTGAGCATAGGTATGTTCCTTGCACTCAGGAACTAGTTTTCTTTCCCGCGACACTCGTTTCCTCCATTGCACTATAGCACTATAGCCAAAAAAATAAAAAAATAAAAGAGAAGGGGGAATGGGTTCATCTCTTGTATTGACAACAGTCTTGTCACCCTTGAACAAAGTGCAATTGTGAGTCAATATCTCATCATTTTGGGTTTAGTATGCCTTTGGAAGATTTTTTTCTTGTTTTTGAGTATATTCTCGCCCGATTGGTTATTCTTCCAACCATATGGAGCGTTTGTTGATGCCTCTCTTATCACAAATGTATCCCAGTTTATAGTCCATGCTGCCTAAGTCACACTATGTGTTTTTCTTTTTTTCAAGCGAAGTTTCAACCTGAGTCGGTCATTCTATAGTTAGTCTCTGACCTTTCAAGTCATCCTTCCCAAGTCTGTCAAGTTCATCTCATCATCTCAAGTATCTTTGTCTTTTATTCGTGCTAGTATAGAAGGTCCCCATTGACTTCTTGATGGAGGGTCTTCTCTTATCGACTCCGACACATTTATCTAAGAGTATGACCTAGAGTTTCATCCTGGGCTTATTTCCATCATTGATAGGTGACCTTGTGCTTAGCAAAATGACAAACCTATTGATTTTATTCATATGAGATATGATCAATATATTATTACAATGATGAAGTGACCATCCATGAAAGGATGTGTCCCTTGAATAATCAATAACTATTTATTATTATCATTTACTTTATTATATATGATATTTAATAATCAATAATCATATTATTAATTATTATTCTAAGAGAATGTCTTCCCAATGTTGTCGAAACATCAACACTCCCTCTCAACAAGGGAGACATTCTGTGTCATGCCAAGCTTGTCTCTGAAATATACAAACTTCACTCTAGACTCGTGACACTTCCTTGCTAGTTTTGGGAGACGTCTCTCTCCCACCTGAACCAAGGAGAAACTCCTTATGCAACTCTCCCTTTTGAGCCAATTGACTCTCTTTCAGATCAGGCTCACTCTGGGTCCGCATGTAATAGCATATAGCATCTTGAGTCTTTATCATTCCTTGTCAAATCACCATGACTAGGACAAATACCACACTAGGATCTTTCACCACAAGTACACACCTGTGAGTGAATGTCATCTTGTTGCTAACTGACACATGAAAAGTAGTTCAAGCACCTTGAGTCCATATTATTCCTTGTCATGATCAAGGAAGGACTATGTCTAGGCCCATTTACCACAAGTGCACCTTTATGATAAAGGTATCCTATCTCCCTTGGTCTGCAGCCCAATCTAGGAGAAGTTACGCTCAATGTTGAAACATCAACATTCCCTCTTATCTAGGGAGGTATATTTCCATAGTAGTACACAACTACTGTCTAGAGACACACAGTCTCTGCTAGTGGTACACAACCACCATAGTAGCAAAAGGTTTGTCACACATGGCACTCCCATGTGGACTTCCAGAGCTACTCCCTCTAGGAACACTTAGGTTCAACTCCCCATAGTGTGTGACATCAAGGGTCAACTCCCTTGACATGTCCTCATGTGCTCTCCACATGGGACATTGGACTATAAGCCCAAATTCACTTATCCCTTCTCGAATAAGTGTCCCACTTATACCTTCTCGAATAAGTATCCTCACAGTTCAACTCAACTCAATTCACAGAGGAGTGTGATCTGAAGAATGTTTGTCACACATGGCACTCCCATGTGGACTTCTAGAGGATACACCCTCTATAAATACTAGGGTCAACTCCCATAGTGTGTGATGTCAAGGGTCAACTCCCTTGACATGTCCTCATGTGTTCTCCACATGGTACGTGTCCTCGTGTGATCTCCAAAAGGTACGTTGGTCTATAAGCCCAAATGCACTTATCCTTTCTCAGATAAGTTCCCCACTTATCCCTTCTCAGATAAGTGTCATCACAGATAAACTCAACTCAGTCAAAGAGGAGTATGATATGGAGAATGTATGAGGAAGCTGCAAACATCAACACTCCCTCTCAGCGAGGGTGGCATTCTCTTCCACACCAATTCTGTCACATAATTACTTGAACTCCATCATAGTTTGGTAAGAACATCAACAACCTACTCATATGTAGGAAGGTACTGCACCAATACTTCCTTCCTTTGCACCATGTCTCGGATGTAATGGTACTTGATCTCAATGTGGTTCGACTCATCATGAAACACTGGATTATCTAAGATCTTCACACAACTTTGGTTACCATAATGAATAATGGTGGAATCCAGCACATGTTCAGATAAATATTGAAGGATATTGTGAAGCCACACTACTTCACAAACTGATATACTTAATACAATGTACTATGCTTCTGTTGTGCTCAAAGCCACATAAGTCTATTTTCTACTACACCAGGAAACCATGGAAGATCTCAAAATGAAGCAACACCCAAAGGTGCTCCTTTTGTTCATTGTGCTTCCTGCCCAATCAGAGTCAATATATTCCTGGCATATCATATCAATACTGGAATTATATGTCATAACATGTCCAACTATGCCTCATAGGTATCTCAACACATGCTTCGCAGCAATCCAGCGTATCTATCTCAGTTGAATCATAAACTAGCTAAGTGCACTCACTGCATAGCAAATATTTGGTCTGGTGTTAACTAGATACACCAATTATCTAATCAACTATCTGTATAGAGTTGGATCAATTTCATCAGAATCGGAAGAAGACACACTTAGTTTCTTCATATTCGTCACCATTGGTGTAGCCACGAGCTTCAAGTTCAGTATCCCAAACTTCTTCAATATCTCAACTGTGTACTTCCCATGACTTAGGAAGATCTCATCAGTTCTCTGCCACACCTCCAGTCCCAAGAAATAGTGCATCATACCAAGGTCCTTCATCTCAAACTTAGAGGCCAATGCATACTTGCATTCAACAATAAGGATCTCTGTAACAGTGATGAATAAATCATCAACGTAGAGGACCAAAATGAGGGACTCACCATTAGCAGTCTTGTAGTATAGGTTGGGGTCGATGACACTTTTGTTGAAGCCCAAAAAATCATCAGGTGTCCATCAATCCTTGCATACCAAGCTCGAGGTGGTTGCTTGATTCCATACAAGGCCTTCTTCAACTTGCACACATGAGACTCCTTCACATGTATCACAAAACCATCTCACTGCTCAATGTATACTTCTTCCTCAATTTCTCCATTGAGAAAGTTTGTCTTTACATCCATCTGATGTACTCTCCAACCTAGGGATGTTGCAGGGGAAATAATCATCTGGATAGAAGTGTATCTAGAAATAAGAGCAAATGTCTCCTCATAATCTATTTCCTCCATCTGAGAGAATCCTCTAGAAAAAAAATGTTGTTTTGTGCCTCTTGATGCTCCCGTCAACTATGTGTTTGATCTTGTAGATCCATTTGGAAGTCACTACAAACTTCCCCTCAAGTCTCAGAACATCATTCTTCATGATGGACTGATACTCCTCTATCATGGCATCTCTCCATACTAGATGATTAGTTGCCTCCTCATAACAAGAAGGTTTAGAATCAATGATGTGGCTCATAGCTGGGACATAGCACAAATATCTTCGAGGCATATTGCTCTCTTGAAAGGTACCTTCTCTTCCTGTCTCTCACTCAATCTATCTCTGACCAAGGATGTAGATCCAGTATTCCTTTGAAGACTCACTATACTCCACAAATGTACCCTTTCCATATGAAGGGTCTAGCTTGGTCCTTTTCTCCTTGGGTACATGAATGTATACTAAACACCCAAATATCCTGAAGCATCCAACCTTAGGCTTCACTCCGGTGAAGGCCTCCTTGGGAGTCATGTTCCTCAAGGACTTGTGTTTTTAACATACACTACAGTCATGGATGCCTCTGCCCACAGAAACTTAGGTGAATGTTGATCTGTGCTTCTTTTCTGCAACCCCATTTTGTTGAGGGTTGTAAGGAGCGGTGTACTCCTTCTTGATCCCCACCTCAAACATTTATAGGACACATCGAGGTTCCCTCGTGGAACCAATTTCCCCCAAGACATCAAGGTTTTCTCGTGAAACCTATGTCTTGGTTCCTTTATCTAGTAATCCACTGATTACTCTGCAATCAACTAGTAGCATATTGCTACTACCATGCCATCAATAGCTCAAATCATCTGCCACATTCTTTATGACTATGCTGCAATCAACCAGTAGCACACAACTACTGCAATGTCGTCCAATAGCACACAACTGTTTCCATGTCATAGTAGTACACAACTATTGTCCAGTGGTACACAACCACTACCATAGTCTCAAAACTAAATAGCAATCCACTAGTAGCACATAGCTACTAGCATGTTGTCCAGTGGTACACAAACACTTCCATAGTTTCCATGACTATGTTGTGATGTTTCTCCTCTCCCAGTATTCTTATTCACACCTATTCACCTCAAATGGTGTAGGCAAGACTATGACCATAGCCTCATTCACACCTAGCCAGCTCACATGGCATAGGCAAGACTAAGCTCCAAGTCTTATTCACACCTAGCCACCTCACATGGCTTTGGCAATACTTGTACCCAATTGAGCATTACTCCCTCAATCACCTCACATGACTAATTAGGGAAACCCTTGTCCATAGGGGTTAGTCGACTAGAGGAGAGAAAACACCACACCTCCCTCTTAACGAGGGTGGACATTCTAGTGATCATCTGTGATATAACATCTTAACATCGTCACCTGTGTAGTAGATCTTCATGTGGATCTGTTATATATGCCAACAACACTGTACATTGTACTTATTTATGCCAACAAAATATCAAATGACTTGGCATCTCCATGTATTATTGGTGTCTCCATGGATTATACATAAATTGAATGCCAAATTTCTCACACTAATGGTAGTCATTTCTGTCAAATGACTAGAACTGAGGACCCATCTCCTCTAGAAATGTCTGCTTGAATCGCCATCTTGACTCGACTTGTCTTCAAACCAAGCTACTACCATCTTTAACCAGCACCGAGAAGAACTACTTGATAAATTGTTGGGTGAGTGTTCTCCATTCTTTGGCATCTCTATTCACGCATAAAATACTGCCATGCCTCCATGGCATCTTGCAACCATGCCTCTTCTTAATTTTTGTAGCCTAGAAGAATTAGTTTCTTATGGAAGGCTTCTCTGATCAGTGCGCCAATAGCATATCGCTACTCCAAACCTTCTAAAGTTTGGTTTACTGCAGAAACAACTTTATCGATGCAGATCTCATTCTACGCAGTTATGTACATGCAAGGTTGTCTCCTCATGGGTATGCACTTGCACAGATCCAACCCTGTTACCATCATCTCCTCTCCATGTGATCTCTTTGGCAGACACTCCACACAGTTAACACTAGTCTACAATGCTTCAGACTTCATGTTGAATAGACAACTCCACTCAGTTTTATGCCACACAGTTAGCACATGCCTAACATGCGGATTCAATCCCACACAGAGTGTCTTACTCACACACTCTTCTCTCAAAGAAACACTGGATTATTTCACTCTTATCACACACACCTCAATAATATTTGTGAACTTCATGAGTCGTGGCTACAATGTCTTCTCTCGGGATCCTGGGCCCTCCCATGAGGGAGTTAGCCCAATCCCACTCTGATACCACGTTGTTTTTCTTCATATGAGATATGGTTGATATATTATTACAATGATGAGTGTTTCATATATAGGAAACATATGGTGATCATCCATGAAAGGATTCATCCCTTGAATAATCAATAACTATTTATTATTATCCTTTACTTTATTATATATGATATTTAATAATCAATGATCATATTATTAATTATTATTCTAAGAGAATGTCTTCCTGATGTTGTCCAAACATCAAAAAAACCATCATTGGTCATTGATTGAGTGGTTTCCCTTGTGTTTGACGTCACAAACAATAATCACACTTAGGGATTCATGCGGTACCTTGGTTTCCATTTGACCCCATTGATGGATTCCTCGTCTTTCTCAATAGTCTTCATCATTGACTACTATTCAGAGAGTATATGTCGTGCACTATTCCATCTGGTGCATGTCAGAGTCATACCTTAGTGTGGTCCTTATGGTCTTTTAATCCGAGTTCTTCCAAATATTTGGCCTTATTATACTCCTCATGCTGGATGATGGAGGATGCCTTAATGCCATCCTTCCAGTAGATCTCTTCCTATCGACCTCGACACATCTTGATCTGGGATAGGGATCTAGAGTCATATTTGGTACCTTGGGGATTGCAGTCATCAGTGATAGGTTCCTTCACGATTGATAGTGGGAATATATCAATGTCCTCTGCTCGATAGATTCTACCAAGTGTTCGACATAAACTCAATTATTCACACTTGTTAGATTGTACCATGGTACCTTGACACCCATTATCATCATCGGTGGGTTGTCTCACGTTTGTTAACAATATACATTAATGATCGATAATCAAACAATGTCTCACTCTATTCAAACCCAACATATCTATTCACATAGTGTAGACTCGTACCCCGATGAATTGTTTTGAAGACATGAGGTGAATTACAAGCATCACATATTTTGTTCCCCTACCTGACATATTTTACCACTCCATAGACATTGGTACTTGCAGAGTATTATCGTGCTCACTCCATTTGATCCTAGATATCCTATGCTCTTGATTTTGAGACATAGCTCCACTGTGTATCTCTTCGTGGTTATGATCTAATTTCACATGGATCCACTGTGTATTCCTCATGGCCATGTTTGCTATTTTTATATATCACATGGATCCATTGTGTATTGTTAATGGCCATGGACATTAGTCATACTTTCATATGTACCATGGATCCATAGTGTACTTGATTTGGTGACCATGATTACATCACTCCTGAGCATGGGTATGCCCGACTTGGGAAGAGAATACTCTTACTTGATTTTGGATGATTGTTTCTGTTATTGGATCATTTGTTTGGGAACCTTCATGAGTTCACTTAGTTGTATCCTCACCTCTCAAAGTTATAATGTATTTTGGTCATCATTTTTCCCTTCTGACCTCACACATTAGGGGGCATCTGTTATAGCACTAAATTCCACACCTATGCATTTGTGACATGGCCTTACCCTTTTCCCTAGCTTGTTATGAAAATCCCAAACTTTCCTCATCAAGTCATCTAAAAAACCTGAGTTTTATTGATGTTAGCGGGTTTCCTTATGCAACACGTGGAAATTCGTGCCTTGCAAGATTACGACCCGTGAATTCCCTAAACAATTATGAAAAATAAAATATTTCCACAATTTCGGGTGGGTTTTTCAGTTGGGCTTGTTTCCCAGTGTTCTTGAGCCCGTACTAAACGGATTTCCAACTCCCCAACCTCTTTGGGATGGTAAAAAAGAACTATTGAGGGAAAATATGAGGACAAGTATGATGGTGGAAGGTTATGTTGTTGAGATCTAGCAAGATTCCCTAATCTATTTATGCTCTGAGTAGCATCCCCTGATTTGGAAACCCCTTTTTTAGTGTTCCTTCCTCTCCTATATTGCCATAGGTGTGTTCCTATCCTTATTGGGTTATTTGAGGAAGATCCTAGTTGTTGAGTTGATGCTCGAATGACTTGTGGAGGAACTCGGTTGGATTCGAAACAGTGTCGACAATTGAATCAGGTTGTAACCAACTTTCACATGTTGCTAATAATAGAAGAGTTCTCTTTCCCTCCTATCTTGTGTTCATTACAATGTTATATTTTTGTATTGTTCATATATGCTTTGATTTATACACTTGATATATTGTTGTGAGAGAAATCTCCCTACGGACTAGCAAATAGAGTTCAGACTTTGCATGAAGATATGACCGAAGAGAAACTACTTTCTACCTTCATCCCTAGATTTAAATCCCCTTTTCTTAGTAAATGCATGGAAAGATCAACCTACCTCGTTCCCAACGTTTGATGTCGATCCTCCGTTTTACTTGATTACTTGTTCGTAATACTCCTTCCAAAGATGACCTGCATCCAAGACAAGCAACAACTACGCATGCATCCTACTTATATACTAATGGGTTAGAAATCCAAAACATGTACTAATCAAACTATAAAAAGTTCATGAATTGGGATGGGAAAAGAATTTTCTTTATTACTTTGAATGAGTCAACTTACAAAAGTTGAGATTGGCCACCGCTCCACGAACCTGATCCTGGGCTCCTCTTAGACTGTCCTCCAATTGCTTTTCTTTGTTTCTCCTTTGGCACAAGGAAAGGCTAAAGGGTTGGGACAGTGGGAATACGCAAATGGGCAGAGTTTCTTTGCTATATTTTTCCTCTTTCCAAATGGTATCCCTACCCCTTCTTTTATAGACTAGAAGGAGCTAGGTATTTGGACGAACCCTCAGCCATGCATGGATGGGAGTTTCAATTAACTCACCCATAGCTTTTTTGTTCCGTCGGCAACTTTCCTTTTTTCGTGCTTTTGTCGGTCCATGCGGGTTGTTTTGGGTCATCCAGCGTGTACACGTGTGTAGTAATGTAGTAGGGCGTGTGGGCCTTTATAAAAGAGGATTTTCAAGGAGTTGTTCAAAAGTGCTTTGGTAAAGAAGGGATATGAGTTGGCCTGATGCTAGGTAAGNCTGATGGCCAAAATACATTACCAATCTTTACTGATGTGCCGAATGATTGAGCCCAAGGATCAAGAACCGGGAGGTGCCATATGCAAAATAACAAATGTCTCACCGAGGCAGGCATACCCATGCTCGGGATAAAATAGAATCATGGCTACCAATCAAATACACTGTATATCCATGTCAAATAACTATAAAGAGTAGCCATGAACAATACACAGTGGAGCTACATCTCAAAATCAGAAAGATATACATATAGAGTATCCATCTTCCAGAAGATGATTCGGCCTGATGGCTGGAGATGAGATCTTCAGAGCTCGAGCAACAACTTCAAAATTTCCAAAACTCAGGTAGGAGTGTAATATAAGTGTACGACTGCACTACCCAGAGGTCTTCGATGGCTCATCGATCATGGACTTGATAATCTTGATGATCAAACTGAAGGCTTCAGTGATTTCAAACAAGGACTTGATTGGATGTTCAGGATGGCTGGGTATGAGGACAAGAGACATATTGCAGAGGGGCCGACTCAGTCTTGGTGACAAACTTCCCTTGGATAATAGCACAAAAAATGATGAGATTCAATCAGCATGGCATTAATCATAAGTCTGCGAAGCATGAGGCAACGCAAAATCTCCATATGTTTGGAAGGATAACCAAACGGTGGAGGACACAACTCTATATAGCGATAAAAAATTCCTAAGGTCGTACTACTTCCCATAGTCTGATGAACAAACAAACAGATGTGCTTTATCCAAGGGTGACTCATTATGCTGCCAATAAAGAAAATAATTTTCCCTTCCTCTTTTTGGGATATATTTGATTTTTTTGTTCTTTTCGATAATTGTGGAAAAAGGATAAAGGAATATTACATTACAAAGGAGGAATGAGTGTTGCAAACATACAAGCTCAAGGCACAAGGACAAGAATGATGTTCTAGTAGAATGATACTCGGGAAAAATCCTTCGGGGGCCAAAGGTGTTAAGACACAGAAGCAAACTGTTACAAGGCTGGCGTATAAGGTATGCAAACGCGGTTAACAAAACACAAAATGGTAACGTCCTTTGATGTAAGTTTAACGAGTCCATAGAAGGTAAGCTCGATGGTTTTTCATGTTTAGAGAGTCTGAAAAAACATAAAAGGAGACTCCATTGGGGTAACTTTTTTCGAAGGTAGTATAGTCAGTTCGAAAAAAGGGGTAAACTAGCACTGACAAGATGTCTATTCAAAACCATTTTAACGAGTGTGATAAAGACAAGATCACTCGGCCATTTTTTCATTTTTAAGGAGTCTGAAAAAAGCTTAACTCTAGACTCCATCAGGAATGTTCTTCTGGACCAATTTTAACGAGTGTGAAAGAATAAGGTCACTCGACAATCTTTTCAATTTTATGGAGTCTAAAAAGAGATTAACTATGGACTTCGTGGGGGTTCCTTCTTCGTAAGTTTAGTCCCTCAGGCCCGAAAAAGGGATAAAATTATACCTGAGAGTACTCTTCTATAGACCTAAAGTTCAATAGAGTATACCTTTGTTCGTACAGTTGACCGTCCGGACCGAAAAAGGGGTAAACTACAACCGGACAGACATGACTTCAAATTTAAGTTTAACAAGCGTAAAAGGACACAAGATCACTCAGCAATATTTTCATGTTGAGAGGGTCTGAAAAGGGCTTAAAAGAAGACCTGTTTAAGGAACTTTCTTCTGGACCAATTGCATGAGTGTGAAGAAACAAGGTCACTCGGAAATCTTTTCATCTTTAAGGAGTCTGAAAAGGGCTTAAAGAAGACTCCATAATGATTACTTTTCTCAGTTAATCCGGACGAGATCGAAAAGCATAAATGCAGTCTCGTCGGATGTTGCTTTCGGATCTCAAAGCGAGCTTGAAAAAAAACAAAGTTAGCTCATGATAGACTCTTTGTGGGTTGATGCCTGGCATCTCCTCGGGGGAGTTTTATGCTCCGACAAAACCATTTTCTATGATGCCAGGGGTTATGGATATATTGATAGGTATCGTTTCAGCAATGGTTTCCATATTACCCTCAGCATAGATATTTTGTCTAGCTAATGGATTAGTATGACAAGACCTATCTCCAGTCATAGTCACGGTGAATTCTCCTGCTTCGATTCGGCTTAACTTTGGGAGGAAATATGATCTGTGATGAAGATCTTCCCAAGGTTTGTCTGGACTAGTCATTTCTTCGATTACTGCTTCGTCAGAGGGCAATACTAAGTCTAACGAATCGGTGTTAGTGAGAGAACCATGAGCCCAAATAGGCTCTAGAAGTGGATATAACTCTTGTGCAGGAGTTCGATCAGTGTTAGCTGAAGCTTGCTGGACTAAAGAGTACACTACTTCAATGGCGGACAAGGGCATGGACATACCTGGGTGCCCTGCCTCATCCATCATGGCTGATGGGGAAGGAAGTATCCACAGATCATCAAAGTAAGTCATGTGGAATGATGAAACTTGAAAAATCTCAACCTTATGGTGATTGGATATAAACTTGATATTGCCTTGAGAGGGTGGGTAATTGAAGGTCCCCATCAAAGATGGGCACAAACCAACCCCTATGTTGATGACACCTAGTTGAGGATTATCAATCATCGGGACTGTGGATGCCCCAAATGTAGGGTCAGGTCTAGAGAAAGATAATTGATCGATGGTCACTATCTGGCCCTCATGTGGAAAAAGAAAGACCCGAAAAACTATAGCAACCACAACTTGCATGGAATAAGTCCAACTCCTTTCTAACAAGAGGTTATAGTCAAGAGGAGCATTGACTACCTCCACTTCGACACACATGGTCTTCCCTCCTAACTGCATGGGGAAAGAAGGAATGATACCATGTGGTCGGAATGAACGACCGTCGAAAGCGGTGAGGAGAGTAGTTGACGAAGACAAAACGGGCTGGCCAACAGTCTTCCAACATGCCAACAACATAACGCATGTCGAGGCACCCTCATCAACCACCGTGCGGAAAATATTCCAAGTAAAAGTTTTCGTGGGATAAGACACTACTATCTGAAATTCTACGTGGTAAGGCAGACGAGGTTTTAAATCGGTTGTATCCAACATGATTGTACCCAGATTACAAGTCTCGGTAGATCCTAAATTGGTTAACAAGGCTTTCCTCTGATAAGGGCAGCTTTGGAGGACCTCCAAAGCAGACATCACACAAGGGGTTTGTGATAAATCCTCCACCATAGAGTAGTGTTGGGCGGCCCTTGCGTTTGGGTTATGAGAATCTTTTTTAAATGCACCTTTTGGAATGCATGTCATTGTTTCTCCCAACGTCTTCTCAATCTGTAGAGGAAGAGATGGGAGGTCAGCTTCTTTACCCTTCTCAGAAGCGCTTGGTTTACTATAGTCGTGCACTCTAGTCGATATAAAAGCATCACCCCTAACCATATAAATGTTCACGGATGCGGGGTTGTTCGGAGGCAGGCAGGTTTCTTGGCTGCCCCCTTTCGTGCTTGTAGAGGCTTGAGTTAGATTTTTCCCATGTTGAAATGGATTAGTCAACACTGCCTGTTGTTGCTGCATCACAAATTTTTGGGCCTCTGCAAGTCGAGGACATAGATGGGTTGGGTGGTCTTCCGCACACAAGTTGCATGGATACCTTGCCTTCCATTTTTTAGTGTTTTCCCCGCCAGCATTATCGTTGGGTTTTTGGTCCCCCCTTGCCCTTCTTTCATTGTTTTTTCTTCCCTTCAGGCTATTGGGTGGCCTTTGGGTTAGTCGACTGCACTGTGTGTACTTCCGATGTTTTGGTAGGGGGAGCAGCCAAAGCAGTAGTTTGGCTGGCCGCTGTGCGTTGTATAGATAACTGCTGCAACTGCTTCGTCAATTGCTCAGCGGGCTTTGTTTTTGCTGAACCAACAATACCATCAGCATGTGGTCCAACTCTCTGTCTAGTTTTATCCAGTATTGAACGTGGCGCATCTGGCAAGATGTTGTATAATAAACCTGACTAAGAATAGATGAGATCAAACTGTTGAGCCCTCATGATGGCATCTTCTTCGGAGAAAAATCTAGACGTCGCGACGTCTTTGGATAACTACGGGACCAAAGACTTAAGGAACCACTCAAGCAGGAATGTTGGTGGGACTGGTACCTTGATTAAACTCTTCTGGCGTCTCTATTCTCGGATGTGATCAGAGATATGCTCTGTTGTTGTCTGTTCGAAATTGGAAAGCAGCTCTGTGCCAGCGTCGTATCTCACAAATAACTGGAAATGGTTCAGAAAAGCCATCGCCAGTTCGCCAAAAGAAGAGTATCTTGAGTGATCGAGCTCAATGTACCATTTCGCGGCACTCCCAATGAGAGTATGTTGAAACAATCGCAACTGTACGGAGTCATCTTTTAATGAGTTAGATGAGCACCAAATATGGAAGGTAGTCACATGATCTCCTGGATCTTTGTTAGGCTTGGCTTCAAACTTTGGAATGTACGAAGGCAACTTCGTCGGCATAGGAGGCCAACGCGGATCATGAAAAATAGGGTCATTCAACAATCTTGTCAAATCTGGCAAGTGTAAAGTCGCCAGGAAAGGTAGTTTGGGTTGTTGGTGATAACCTGGGAAAAAGGGGCCTAGAGTTTGACTGGCACCAGGTTGCCAGGAAAAGTTTGGCTGCTAGCCCAGTTTCTGGTAGAAACCATGGCCCTGGACAACGTAAGGATTTTGCATATGTGGAGACATCATCGACTGATTTCCTAAATAGGACATAGATTGTTGGGCATGCATTATATTCAAAGGACTTTGGGAAGGATTACCCCACGTTGGTCCCGTGGGGATAGGCATAGTAGTTTGTCTAGGGTTCCATTGATTGTGGAAAGAATTACCCCAGATCGACAGTCCGGATGAGGGAACAGATCCCTGCCCTAAATTCCAAGGTCTTGCTAGGTTTGCCCCCTGTGCAGGAATAGTACCCTGCAAAGGAGTAGATTGTCCAAAAATGGGGTTTCCCCCAGTCGGGAAAGAGGCTGACTAGAAGGTTTTGTTACCAAACGTTTCGTTCAAAGAAAATGATGTTGAACCTACTAGCATACTATGCGAAGGTGGTCCTTGACTCCTCACTCCAAATAAACTATTGTGTGTAGGTTGCCCGACGGTTTGTTGATACGAGCCACCGAGTGAAGGGGACGAAGGAGGGATATGACCTCCTCTGTAAGGAAAAGCGTTAAAAGGAGCAGGAGTGCTCCCCATGTGACCTTGTAGAGGAGCACTAGAGCTCCCTGCCCCCAGACGCAAATTCTATAAAGTGGAGTAGGAAAGTACAGGACTTGTACCCGAACTAGGCATCCCGTATGAGAACGGAGGGCCTGTCACACTTGGTGTGAAAGGGGTTGTGGCCGCCGCCAAAGGTGGGATCGGACCACTGTGCGAAGTAGTTGCGGTTAATACCATGGTGGCTCGGACTGACGACAGTGGTTTAGGAGATGAAAGCTCTCCTGTGGTGACAATCGTGGTGGGAATTGAAGAATTCCCAGAAGGGGTAACAACATTTGTTTCCATTGTTGTGTGCAACATTGTCTGGTGCTCATAAAATTGAACTGATACAATGAAAGGTGCTAAGAAATCAGTGGTTGGGGTTTCAACCGGACCAAGAGCAGTTGCTTCAAGGTCCAAAATGGTCGATTCCTCCGGGGGTTGGTCAAGCGCAATGGTTTGTAACCCGGTCGCTTCAAAAGACCCTTGTTGGTCTAGCTTTCGCCTTAATGGTGGCAGGGGTGGCTCCAGTGTAACCGACGACAGGCCAAGAAGCCTTTGTGACCAGTGAAGCTCGGGATCCTCCACTGTGTGAGAAGATCCAAGACACTCTAAGGTAGTCTAAACTTTCAAAAGTAACACACACTAAAAAAAAAGTTCCTAGAAGATAAGACTGGAAAACACTAAATTAATTGGAAGAACAGTTACAACAACCAACACTAGAGCAACTTACCGGTGCAAGTGAAAATCGAACACGGAAGCACCCTCCGGGTATACTCTGCAAAGCGTGGCCTGATGTCTGTCCTAGGTACCATGGTATACCCCCGCAGTCACCTGTGTATGTCCCTAAAAAAGATTGGCAACTAGGTTGCCAGCGCACGAACAGTCACCAGGCGGGTACAGTCGAAAGTCGAGTAGACCACAATGAGCAGGGTATCGAGCCCGAAACCTGTCAAGGGTATCGAGAGAAAATGGTTTGGAATAAAATTGAGGACCTCGAACGGATTTGAGACCCACGAAGCCCCGTTTCAAATGCAAACAACGGAATCCCAAAACAAGCCCTCTATATGTGTTCTCCACTACGATTGGTCCAGCTTTGGAGGGGTTATCTCCGCTACCTTTCCGCACGCGACCTCGTGTTTATCCTCTGTGTTAGAGGGGGGTCCCAGATAACTTTCATGACACTAGACTTAGACACTCCCTAACTCAGACTCCAATGTTTGTTTTTAAAAAATGGTCTTGAAGAGTTTCCTCTCCAACCTAATCCAAGGCCCTAATCCTGAACTAGTTGGTGAATCCTACAAACATAAAAGTCTAGTAGATTTTAAATTTAGCATTAATTTTATGGATTTGTCTTACGTCAAGGGGTATGAAGGTGAAACTCATGATGTGAAAAAGACGAAAGCAATGAATGAATAAAAAAGATGGAAACAAAACTTTTACTTAATGCAAAATTTCAACATCTTTTCAAATTTTATTTTTTTTTAAATTTTCTAAGATTTTGGACAGCAAACTCAAAGGAATTTCACTTGACTATGAGCTACTTATGATCTAAGTGAACTGAAAAAACTTATGAAATAAACGACTTTCCCCTAGCTAATAATGCAGAAACACACTCTTCAACCAAACAAGAAAATGAAAAGAGATTTTTTTGTTATTATTTAAATGCTAGTAAAGCAAGAAAGGAAAAATATCGACAAGAAAAAACCAAGAAAAACAATTATGTCCTAATCGCTGATCGCAAAGAATCAGATTAAAAAATCACACACTAGCTATTTAAAAAAAAAAATGACTCTCACACTTGTCTAAAAACCGTAAAAATTCTTTCATTTTTATGATAACTTTTTAAATGAGAAAAAGCAAGCTAAGGGTAAGATTAATCCTAAGCTATTGACTTCTCAGACAGAGATTCAAACACCTGAGAGGGATAATTCATATCAAGGTAAAGGATGAATGCCTTACCCTCAACAACAATTATCATGTACAAGCACGCGACTGTCACTTTAACAGCATGCGTGCGAACGCGCGCTGGATAGAGATAGAGGGCATGTACACACGTGTGAATGCACGCTGGATAGAGACAGAGGGCGTGTACACGCGGGATGACCTTGTACATGCCGCGTGTATATCTAAACTTTGAGAAAAAAGAAGTCAGAGAACCCAAAACCAGGAAGAGACCAGTGATATTGATAACCAGGATCCCTTTAAGGCTTGAACACTCTTTTTAACAAAAAAACAAATAATGTAAGAAAAAAATGATAAGGCAAAAACAATCTGAGATAGGACTGCTAGCAAACAAGATTCAGACAGAATTCCATAAAACCCCCTGAGAATGTGTGATTTTGACAGGGAAGAGGATGACTACCTCTGAAGTTCTCTGAACTCTACACGCTACTACTACTACTTCAGCTAGCGTTCACACGCGGGCTGCAAGAGAGTAGGGCGCGGGTACACGCGTACAGACCTTATGCAGGCCGCATGTATCTCTGTGGGTCTTGACAAACACAATCAAGGAAATCAAGGAAAGATGGTATGGAACACCAAACTCTTTGCTAGCTCAGACCTTACAGAAACTAAAAGAAAAAACAGGCAAGAAAAACTAGTCTTTAAAACTACCCAAAAAACTAAATAAAATTCCAGGAACCCTAGAGAGTCTCCCCAGTATGGTCGCCAACTCTGTTGTGAGGGAAATCTCCCTATGGACTAGCAAATAGAGTTCAGACTTTGCATGTAGATATGACCGAAGAGAAACTACTTTCTACCTTTATCCCTAGATTTAAATCCCCTTTTCTTAGTAAATGCATGGAAAGATCAACCTACCTCATTCCCGGCGTTTGATGTCAATCCTCCATTGTACTTGATTACTTGTTCGCAATACTCCTTCCAAAGATGACCTGCATCCAAGACAAGCAACAACTACGCATGCATCCTACTTATATACTAACGGGTTAGAAATCCAAAACATGTACTAATCAAACTATAAAAAGTTTATGAATTGGGACGGGAAAAGCATTTTCTTTATTACTTTGAATGAGTCAACTTACAAAAGTTGAGACCGGCCACCGCTTCGTGAACCTGATTCTGGGCTCATCTTCGACTGTCCTCCAACTGCTTTGCGTTGTTTCTCCTTTGGCACAAGGAAAGGCTAAAGGGTTGGGACAATGGGCATACGCAAATGGGCAGAGTTTCTTTGCTATATTTTTCCTCTTTCCAAATGGGACCCCTACCCCTTCTTTTATAGGCTAGAAGGAGATAGGTATTTGGACGAACCCTCGGCCATGCATGGCTGGGAGTTTCAGTTAACTTACCCATAGCTTTTGTGTTCCATCGGCAACTTTCCTTTTTTCGTTCTTTTGTCGGTCCACGCAGGCTGTTTTGGGTCAGCCAGYGTGTACACGCATGCAATAATGTAGTAGGGCATGTGGGCCTTTATAAAAGAGGATTTTCAAGGATTTGTTCAATAGTGCTTTGGTAAAKAAGGGATATGAGTTGGCCTAATGCCAGGTAAGCATGTGTGGTGCAATTTAGGGTTATAACATGTATGCTACTTGAACCTATAACTACCTTGTTGCAGCACTATCTTGTTTTCCTATTGTAGGTTGGTTCCGACAAAGGCCAGGAGTGATTCAAGAAGTAGGAGAAGGATTGAYATCAAACAAAGGGTTTAAGGTGCCAGTCTTTTCATTTCTATTTCCCTTCTCTCTCCTAGAAAAACGTAGTTATTTMTTGTCGGCATGTTTGTTTTTGACGGTACATTTCAGTCTTCTTAATTCGGTTTTTCTCTGTTGTGACTTGACCCAAAGTCACGGGGTAAAAATCCCTTATTTAGGAGTGTTTTATTGGAGACCTTCTCCCAATGACATGTATTCCCATGATGCAACATAAATTAAGTAGTCAAAGAGAGGCATTGGAGTAGGCATTAACGTGGGAAACAATGATACCTTTTCCCCAAAAGATACCAAACTACAACAATGATAGTCATGCAACCCTCTATGATGGTACCATGGATGGTGCAAATGAAGAGCTAGTGCTCCATATTGACAAAGAAACTCCAAGGGTTGAATCATGAAAAATCAACACAAGAGTGGATATGGTGCATTACGTGCAAAATAGAGGACCATACAACAATACATTGCCATAAGTGGCGACATGGCAGATGAAACCCCATCTGCAAGTCGAAGAGTGGTGTGAGATATGTAAGGCATGTTGAAGCCACCCCCCACAACGATGCCCAATTTTGTAAAAGTATACCTCCACCCTAAGGATCTATAGTGTACGTTTGTTAGAAAACCATGCATAATATAGAGAATTATTGATCTTTGCAAGCCTTAGTGGACAAGTCATGGTTGACCACCATTTCGAGTGGAAGAGGAATGACCTAGATTGGGTTGAAACAACTATGGAGGATTCAAAGAAGGTCATGATGGAGGAGGTCTCTATGGTAGAAGAAATGGATCAATCATATGCTACAATTGTGACAAAATTGGAGACATATAAAGTAATTATACGAACCCTCATCTGTCACACTACTGTCACTATAATGTTGTATTTGATTGCAAAATGGGAAGCTTAAAATCGAAGGAAATCCAACTTGGTTAGCACTAAACCCAAACTAGAGGATACCCCTGAACAGTGAAGATACATATAATAACTCATGGAATCACAAGGATAGGCAGTGAATAGTATAATGGGGAGCCCCAATATATTAGGAAAGCACCACATATGAAACTAAAGTTCAATGCCAGAAAATAAAAGCGGTTCATTAAGGAAGTACAAGAAATCCTACATGGTGTGAGTGGCACTACCATTGAACACTGGGTAAGCAACCTATGACAGTCCTCCCAGACCTCACTACACCTTCGACATCAAGCACTTTTCCCCCTCATGATGTGAAAGACCTATAAGCACTATATAAGTTCCTATGCGTGTTTATCAAGGTTTTGGATAATGAACGTTATCCAAAAGGTTGTGCACTTCCTTGAAGCATTTTGTGGAGGGGGGTGAAGACATGTACTCCCTTGCACGAACTCAATTCCTATCACATTAAGAAGAAAAGAAGAAGAACATGTCACAAGTTTGGGATGAATGTTGAAATCAACAAATATGAAGTAAAAGATGTCATGCTCGACTTGAGGGATGAAGAGATATGTGTTCCCTTTCCAAAACACACTTCCTATCACATTAATAAGAAAAGAAGAAGAATATGTCACAATTTTAGGATGAATGTTGAAATCAATAGATATGAAGTAAAATATGTCATGCTCAACCAAGGGGGATGAAGAGATATATGCTCCCTTGCTAGAACACACTTCCTATAACATTAATAAGAAAAGAACAAGAACATGTCACAAGTTCAAGTTGAATGTTGAAATCGATATGAAGTAAAAGATGTCATGCTAGACTTGGGATTCGAGGTGAATATCTTGCACAAGTGATAATGGTAGTTCAAGGTCCACCCACAACTAGTGTACTTATCGATTGAGATGTGACTAGCAAACCAATGTTGTGTCTTCCCATTAGTTCAAGGGGAGAACATAATTGTAGACATTTTAGGTGTGAAAAGTGTAGCAAATTTCGAGATAATCAAAATCTTGGATGAAAATGATCCTTACCTAGCTCTCTTGGGGATTGGATGGGAATATGAAAACAATGTGATCATCAACATGAAGCATGGAAAGATGTCCTTCAAGAAAAATGATCTCAAGGCTGTGCAGAGTGTTCATCCCTACCATGGACTTAGGGACACGAAACTAGTGAACGCCATGGAAGGATTGATGGATGATTACATTTTCGTAGCTGCAAGGGAGGATCCTAATCGTCCAACAATTCAAGAGGTTTATGATAACATAGTTGGCATGCCCAATGACTATGTAACAACATATGGAACTGCAAGTTGGCGTAACATTTGCTCATTTGACTTGGATTTTGAAGTGGGGTGATGAGATTAATAGGAAGAGAATCATAAGCTTAATGCCCACTACTATGAAATCATAAATAAGGGAATTTGTTGGGTTGGTACAGTTGTGCACAACCCACCGGTGTTTGATGGGATTGGCTCCCTTGAATAATTCCTTAATTAGATGGAAGACATTGTACCCCTCGAGCCACTATTGAAGGCTATATATGTTGCATTGAGAGAATCTTCAACAAGATGGTGGGCCACCCCTAAAGATTCCTTTAAGATCTAAGAAGAATTAAAACTTGTTCTGTTCACTCATTTTTTCCCCAGACTAAATAGACCAACCAATAGATGGTGCAATTGTGCTCTATGATGGCTAATGAAATCTTGAGTGCCACATAGAGAAGTGCATAAAAGGATGGATGCAAGCTAGTTTCATTGAGAGCCTGTGGGTACATTGTTTGTACCATACCTTGGGGGCAATACCCCATGCATGTACAACTAGGAAGAATTCCAACCCTAGTTACGTGACTGGGATAACGCATGATCATAGTTATGTGGAACATTCTCCTAAAATGGAAGAACTCTATTCTGATTACTACTCTACAAGAATTAAGAAATTTATGTTTATCTCTAAGAAAAGTAGAAAAACAACCCCAATGTATCTAAAACATAGATATTTGATCATGACCAAGTTAAAGGATTTGGCCCTTGAACTACTACTTTGTTGCAACAAGGTCTCACAAGGGAACTCAAAGGAAGATGACCCCTTGGACGGGTTGTGCCATTTTCCATTTAATGTTCCATAAATTTGAAGGGGTAAGTTCTATGAAGGGGACATCAAATGCAATAGTTGGAGAAATATACAAGGAACCTCTTAAAATCATAAAAGTGAACATAGGTACAGGAGTGGAGCCTTAGCTCATCTTCATGGGGGACTTCTAAAGACTTTTACCAAGATGAAGGGGAGCTTAGAGGAGCTCGAATAAATGAATATTTAATTAGAGCCAGACACAACTTATGAGATGTCAACCATACCCCATGAACTTGTGAGTCAAGAAAAAAATTAAGGTATAAATCAACAAAATGTTGGCCATCAGACTCATCTTCCTCATGGAAGAATCAAACTTGATAAGCCCCATTGTGATCTAGAACAATAAGACCAGTCTTAGGAAGAGATTCGAGTTCGTGTAGACTTCCACCACCTTAATGTAGCCTATGTCTACAACCCATTTCCCACCTCTACAATGATGAAGTGTTGGACCGTGTACTACGACATGAAGTGTATTCCTTCATCGATGGATCCTTAAGCTACCACCAAGTATGAAGCACAAATGAATATAATAAAAAGGAAACATTCACCATAGAGTGGGATTGTATGCATACAATGTGATGCCTTTCATCTTGAAAAATGCCCTTGTGACGTTCTTTAAGATAGTGATTGTTGCATTTAGAAAGTTCATCCATAAGTTCCTAGAATTATACTTGGATGATTGGATGGTGTACAACTTGTTGAAAGATAAATTTTCCATGGTGCGCCTCATGCTAGAGCTATGTTGACAACTACAATGGTCAATGAGTGTGAAGAAATCTATATTTTGTATCGTTGGAAGTGACACTAGGACATGTAGTATGTCACGATGATGTATACTTTTCTATCATGCAAAAATAACAATGATTGTCAATCTACTAGCATTAATATATGTACACACAGTGGGTTCTACGCTAGGCCATATAGGGTACTACCACAAGTTTATTGACCGGTATGCCACCATTACCACACCACTAGATAAACTGCTAAAGAATATAGAATAATTTACATGGACACAAGTGTGTGAGGAGTCCTTAAATTTCTTGAAGGAAAATATGAGTGGTGCTCTCATCTTGGTATTCCTAAATTGGTTAATAGAATTCTACATTCATGTGGTTGCATTCAAAGTTCCNGGGGGATCTCGACCATCCCATCCATTTACAAGTAGGAAGTCATCAAAGGAAGAAAAAATTACACCATGACTAAAAGGGAAGGTTTGGACATGATCTATGCAAATCAAAAAATTTTATCATTGCTTGTTAGGAGGTCACTTTAAGTGCTTCACAAACCGCTCAACCCTAAAGTATCTAGTAAACAAGTTGGTACTTGAAGGTCATATGTGTACATGGTTTCTCTTGTTCCAAGAATTTGACTTCAAGGTCACTATAAAGCTTAGGAAGCATAACATAGGGATGGATCATTTGTCACACATAGAATCTAGAGAGTAGAGAGGATCAATAGATGACTAGTTACAAGATGCAAACCTATTTTCGATCGAGGTTTTTCTCGAGCCCCTAGAGTAGGTTGCATTATTCTTGGCCTTAGTTCAAGCACTTGAGGCGTAGACCGCAACCCAAAAAAGACAACTTGTCACAAAGGTTCTGGATTATACATTGGTTATAGGACAATTATACAAATCAGGATTAGATGGAGTCATTGGGCATTATGTCTTGGACAAAAAATACATATATACTCTATGGGAATGTCGTAGTGGGGTTATGGGTGACCATAAAAATTGGAAAAGGAAAACACACAAGATCTTGCAAGTAAGTTTATAGTTTCCAACAATGTTCTAGGATGTGAATTCCAAGAGTTGTGATGTCTGCCAAAGTATTGGAAATTGTTGTACAACATTATCTTCATTCATCCTTTGGTACATACCCTTTTACGGATGCAGGTTTGTTTTATGAGGAGTTCCAATGGTTGTGCTCAGATTTTGAGGAATACCAGGACGTAGCCACCTTAGAGCATTCAGAGGTTCATTCTTCAAAGAGAAATATTTTCATCTTGGAAATTTCCATGGATATTCACAAGGGAAGAGGTGGTGTTTTTCTACACCTGAGACTGTTCCTTACCTCTTTCCCTCTTCTCCAAGAGACTATGCAGTATTCTTCCAATATCTCGTTTACTCTCAGTCCTCGACAAGCAGTGAGTCTTTGTGCATAGATGAAGATGAGCCTTCGTCTACATATAGTAGCCCCCTTTAGAGATGGAATGATAAGTCTTGTGGCTACACTTTTAGGCGAGATGATCGGGCTGATGGTTTCTCTTTCCAACAGGATTTCCTCCCTCCCACCCATGTTCATGAGTTTTATTTCATGATCGATTATGTGTGTGTTTATACTGATGATTATTATGTTCTTGACTTATCTTTGTTGTATTATATGATTAAGCACATGGGGAGATACTTTGATGAGCTGATCAGATGGTTGCACGAGTTGTATGTATTCACCTAACATCATCCAACACGTGATCTTCAGGGCCCCAAGTCCCTAGGTAAGTAGGTAAGTTATTTTGATTCCCTGCATTTGCATTTTTATTGCTCATATTAGTTTAGATGCATTTAATTTTCATTTTTCTCTACTTGAATATTGATTTCATGCTTAGTTTAGAAATTTTTGAAAAAACTGTCAAAATTTTATTTTTATAGCTTAGTTGGTTTTCATTATGATCATATGAGAACAAGGATGAGTAGGCCATCCTGCACTTGAAAGTTTGATGTTTCCTTGCAGGCACAGGTATACCAGGAGATGTTGCGATTCTCATGCACTCTACGATGAGCACATGTCCCCAAGTAGGAGCCATATGTTATCCCCATTTTCTGGATAACTAAGGAGATTATGTCTCGAGGCCCTCAGGTTGCAGATATGGAGTGACGAGAGACGACATGACCAACAATACCCTTTTCACAAATGGAAAACCCATGCACCACCACAGATGGTCACGGTTTTGTAGATGGCATCCACCACACCAGTTGGCTTCCAGAAAGAAGTGGGCCTTGCTCCATGAGGTACAAGTCAATATTATGGTGAGCATCATTTCAATATTTAAGCCATTTGATTATGTTGTATCTTAGATTGCTCTAGATACCATGACATGTGCTTGGACATTATGCCTTTTTCCCTGCTTCACCTTAGTGGTTTTCATTGTGCCCTAGTAATTGGTTTTCCTTGGGGATGGGTTTTCTACTAGGAAATCCCTTAAAGAGCCATCGTATCGTTCCTAACCATACTTACCACTTTCCATAATTATTCCCCTCCATTTCCTTATCTCTTGGGATTTTAGGGTGTATTGACCCAAGAAGGGGTTGTCCCTCATTCTATGGGAAGAAGGGGATGAAGGCCCAGAGGGGTTGATGTTGAGTAAAAGATAAAATCCTTGTATAAACCTTCCAGATGCTTCACCCAAGGATCACCCAAGAAAGCAGTGAAACACTTATCTTTGAGTAAAGGGGACCCAAAATATAATAAATAATGCTTAAAAGGTTAGTTGAAGGATAGAAGGTCTCATCATATGCCGACCTAACGCATCCATGAATATCTAGTGGTATGACATTTCCATCATCTGGTCACCAAACCAGGGCAATGGTTCTCAATTGCATCACTGAGAGAAAGGGGGTATCATCACGAGGAAACCTTCTCATTTCCACCAGGTGTTTGTGGGTGACATTGCCATCATCTGGTCACCACTCCAAGGCAGTGACCTTCAATCTCTCCTTATGCTATATTGAAATAAAATACAAAGAAATAAAGATAAAAGGCAATTGATGGGCTTGGAAAAAGTGCATTGCGGACGAAGGTACCACACACCCTCTACAACGACACCTATGAATGAGACACTACGACCCATTGTATGTCATTATCCATATTCCTATTGAGTCTTGAACCCAATCAATTCATCCACTTTACATGGCTTAGAGAGGGATCTCTTGGAAGCTCTCCTTGACCTAGGGAAAGATCTACCCAGTAGGACACCTCGTCAACCCTCCCATATCCAAGCTTGACAAGTCATATAATGTCTTTGAGAAATTAATTGTTTGATATAGTGAGATTTGATGCACATGCTTAGATGGATTATTTATTGATTTGATTCACTTATTATGATGTTATGACTTGAGATCCTTGGAGGGCGTGCTCATTTGTCTTTGTAGGACCTAGTTGGTGGACAGTTTTGGGAGAACAAGCCTAGCTTGGGCTTCCATGGGGCTACAAGCCCATAGGTTGGATGCTAAGGGCCCACATTCTAGATAAGAAAGATCATACTTGGAAGGCCTTAATGATGAATTGGACGACATAGCCTAGCCCCCACATGCTAAATGTTTTTCCTAGGAGAAGAAAAATGCCACTTCTAGAGGCATGGTGTCACCTAGGGAGGTTAGGGCTTGGTGGTGAGGTGCCACTCATTGGCACAAGGAAGTTTGAAGGAGAAGAGGGTCTTCACCATGATGAGATCGTCTAGATGCGACATGTGGCCTTTGCAGGCCTACCCATGCTTCTCCAACAACAACGACTTCTTCAAAGTGGTAAAACGTTCCCTAAAGGGGAGACGTCCATGTAAAATTAGGGTTTATTTGTGAAAAAGTGAAACTTTAAATGAATTGTTTAATATTACTTTGTTAAAGGGGGCAATATTAGGCTATTAACCCCTAGTCTTGTGTTTTACCCCTTAATTTGTGGACAAGTCACCTTGGTGACATTTTGTATAAATAAGCGATCATAAGATCTCATTTGAATATAACTCTCCCTCATTATGAGAAGTATTGGTCTAAAATTTGACTACACTTGGCTCTATTTGTCTCTTGTGCACTTGTTTACGGCTATCTTGATGAATGGTTGATGGAGGAGTGAGGCGCTAGCCTTGGATGAATGTATTCTAGCTTTTATGGTGGATTATCTTAGCATCTTTCTTGATTTTGGTATGGTCTTTTACTCTTATGCTATCATTATTTTTAAGTCAAGGATTTTTGTGCTAGGAGATAGGTGGGAAATATAAGGGCATACACCCCCACCATAGTCTTCATCATTTTATGCTTCATCTTATTGGTTAAACAAGGGTTTGCTAAGAAAAGTATAAGGGCATACACCCTCTTAGCTTAAACCCTAGCTAGAGAAACTTGCCTTGGGAAGTAAACGAGATTACACCCCCAATGAGGTAGCCTCTATAAATATTTCTTTATTTTACTCCATTAACCCAATAGTAAAGGTACTAGTCATATATTTTTGCATTGGATATATAAAATCATTGCCTTGCGAAACACAAATTTTTATCTTTTGAAAGGTTTCTTGCTTGAAGTTGGTTTGCCTCATTGAGAGTAGTCTTCCCCTACTGGAGAGTCACCTCTCTCCCACTAAATAAATTTATGTTAAAAACCCTAACCTACAACCATTAGGGCTTATCTAACCTAGATAAACTACTGACCATAACTCCTCAACTAACCCTAGACTAGCTCCTAAATTTTGCTCATTTACTCTACTAACTAGGGTGCATCTTTTGGGCTAACTGTTGGCATATTTTGATCGTGTAATTTGCTGATATAAGTGACTGAAAGCTACAACCATAAGGCTGCAATTTTCTTCAGAAAATACATGTTATAACATCTTGCTTTATTGAACATTAAAGTGCCATTTTTCAATCAAACTTGATTTCCATACTCATTGATCATATTATTGATTGATCTCATGCTTTACATGCTGATTTGAATGTATTACTTGCTGATATAAAATATCATCTACTGCTACGAATTAGGGACAACAAGCTTAACTTGTTGATCCATACTAACATATATCATTGCAAGTTGGATTTTCTTGTGTCTCGGGTAGGTACAATCATCTAGAGAAATATTATATCTTTGGGGAAACAATCACTTGACTTACAAGGCATATTATACTACATTTCACTCCACTTATACTTGACCTCTAGGGGATTCACTTCCATCTCTATCCATATCCATCTCAATCCCCCTATGGTCATCGAGATTGCCTCCCTAGAGTGACCTAGTTACCCTTGAAGTGCAGGACTTGCATCGAGGTGACATTGGGTGTATGATTCCCAAGTTATATCACTTGATTTGTGGTTGGGTCGGGATTTTCCTAACCTACAACGTGTGCTATACCAATGCCTGCAAAGAATTATAAAGAAAAGTTTCATGGTTTTCTCCTGAAAGGGTTTCCACCTAAATTTTGTGTTCCATGTTGTGCAGTTAGTATGTGATTTTTTTTTATGGTTGATGAATACTTGAAAAAGTAAAAAATTGTCTTATACTGATTCACCCCCCCACTCAGTATAAGTGTGTTCTCAATAGAAAGAATACCTGCATCTAATTTGAAATTTTGATGTAAAAATTATTGTATATATGTATGGTGTTGTGCATCGAGGGTGGTGCAAAATTTAGGGGGTGGGGAATGTAACACCCAAGTTTAAATCCCAAGATTAACAATGCATGTATATGTGTATATGATGAAAGGATGAGAGCCAAATAACGATGTAATATGTAAATATTGTACATTTATAATAAAATACACATCACAGACTACAGACAAAGAAGGACGAAATACATAGGATGCTATGATTCCAAAAAATATGAATGAAAGGGGGTGTAGGGGGATCAAAGGAGGTTGAATCAAAATAATAATATTTTATTCCTAAGTCTAAGTCCCTTATCTTATATTATTCTAATCCATATCAAGCTTGGAGTTAGTGTGCAAGTGAGATACGCAGGCTTCTTGGGAAGACACATGGTGAGTTAAAAACATGCAAATATAAGTCATGACCTTTGGTTATTGTGGAGACTTTTGCTAATCATTCTTTCTGAAGGTGGTTTGAGAACCATGCTGCCATGACTATAATGAAATTATGGGAAAGGAAACCATGAGGAAAAATATGACCCTGTGTGAAGGGAATTGTTGCCATTAAGATAAATAAAGACGATTGAGAAGTCTTTGAGGACCTAACTATTGAAATATTGTAACTTCAAAGAATATTCTAATTATATTTGATTTATTATTTTATAGATCAAATCCCCTTTTGTGGATTGATCATGTCATGTCTTGTATAACACCAAATCCCCTTTTGTGGATTGGTCAAACCATATTTATATGGTGGTATTTGAGAAGTCGACCCCTAGTGTTTATAAAGTTGTTTTAACCACTCCTAAAAGAAGTCGGCCCTACTAAAAAGAATAGACATAACCCTAACACCTCCTCAACTAGTATTTATATGTGAGGATAAATAATGACGATTGAGAAGTCCTTGAGGACCTAACTATTGAAATATTGTAACTTCAAAGAATATTCTAATTGTATTTGAGTTATTATTTTATACATCAAATCCCCTTTTATGGATTGAGCATGTCGAGTCTTGTATAACACCAAATCCCCTTTTGTGGATTGGTCAAACCATATTTATATGGTGGTATTTGAGAAGTCGACCCCTAGTGTTTATAAAGTGGTTTTAACCACTCCTAAAAGAATTCATCTCGACTAAGTGAATAGACATAACCCTAGCGCCTCCTCAACTAGTATTTATATGTGAGGATGGTACCTCACTTATACACACTCACACTCACTCATCTAGTGCACATATCTTGAAGGCAGTTGCAGTTGCAAGAGGAAGGAGAAGAGATGTGCATGCTCAATCTTGGTTTATTCTTGGTGTTTTGGTCTTAATCTTGGCATTGTATTGGCAATCTATTATTCAGGAAGTTTTGCTTGGTTTTTTCCCCCATGAGGGTTTCCTAGGATAAAATGTTGCGTACATTATGATTGTGTTTCTTTGAGTGATCCTCTTTATGATATTGTTTTATAAATGCATTGAATGCTCATGTAATTTGGAAATAACCTAATAACAACATTAAAACTTAACATGGTATCAAAGCTTGATTGAATAGAGAACCTTTCACTGGGTATCTAAAAACATCACTATTGTCGTACAAAGAAATTAGGTCTTTTTACTAAAGATGAATTTTTGACCAAAAACTATCTTGGGAAGTTCACCTTTCCCCAACACATCTTTTGACATCTTGAGCGAACTTTTTCAGTGACCAGATTCTCCGAAAAGTCAAACCCTAGTTTTGGCTTGGACTAGAAAACCAGGTAACCATAATCAATGCGAGAAGTACCAGTTTAGATTTGTGTAGGTCAAGTTTCAAGGGGTAAAACTTGAAATTTTCTGAAACAGTCAGCTCCAACAAACTCGCCTCAACCCAACGCATCTCCTAGTAAGTTCAGATTCAATTTCTGAGCACTTTCATTTTTTGGTCATTTTCTTAGCTCCAGGTCAAGATGTCTGCAAGAACCAAGCTTGTTTAAAAGTTAGAAGGTGTGGAAAATTTATGTACCTAGAAGTACATAATTGGACTCATTCTTGAAGAGAATGACCTTGCAAAATTCATAAAATAAAATGTACCAGAACCCGAAGAAGATGAAGCCAAAAAGAAGTACAAAAATGATATGATTAGGGCTAAAAGAATAATTGTAGATTCTATTAAAGACCACTTGATCCCTCAAGTGTCTTCTAAGAATACTACAAAAGATATGTTTGATGCCCTAACCAGAATGTATGAAGGAAAGAACATCAACTGAAAGATGAACTTGAGAACCCAACTCAAGAATACAAAGATGCAGAAAGGAGAAACAGTTCAAGACTATTTCTCTAGGGTTTATCAATTCAAGAATAGTTAGAGGCAATTAGAGACAAATTATATGAAGACGAAATTATAATGACAACTCTTAATGGTCTTACAAGACCTTGGGATGCCTTCATCCAAACTATTTGTGCAAGAAAAGAGAAACTCCAATTTGATAGTTTGTGGGAAGAATGTGTTCAATAAGAAGCAAGAGTAGCCAACTGATAAGTCATCCTACTAAAAGACGAAGATCAAGCCCTAGATTCTCATGCTAAAGGAGGAAATAAAAAGTCTCATTTGAAAAAGGAGACACACTTTCATAAAGAATCTCACCCTCCAAAGAGATTCCAGAAATATCATAAGGGTCAAAGAAAGGGAAAATATTTCTCCTCTTATCAATGTTATCATTGTGATAAGATGGGACACATTGCTAAGAACTGTCCTGCCAAAAGGGAAGAATACAAGAAGAGAAATAACAAAAGACATCATGCCCATGCAGCTGAAGATGACAAGCCATCCAAGAAGTTAACTAAAGAAGAGATTGAAGATTATGTTTTGTTTTCAGCCCTCTCAGGATCCGTGACACTTGGATAAGATACTTGGCTCATAGATAGTGGTGCCTCTAAGCACATGACAGGTCATAAAGACATTCTCTCTTTTCTTATAGAAAAGGACTTCTCCCAGAAAGTTTCACTTGGAGATGATTATCAGTACCCTATCAAAGGAATGGGAGAATCCACCTAAAAACTTGATTCAGAAACTTCGATGAGGATGAAGGATGTACTTTATGTACCATTTTTTACAAAGAAATTACTTTCTATCTCATCTCTAGATAAGAAAGGTTTCAGGGTTGCATTCATAGATGGAGAAGTTCTTATATGGCCTAAAGGAAAAACCATAGAATATGCAGTTGTTATTGAAGCAAAAGAAGGTGGTTTGTACAAGTTAAACGGCCACTCAGATGTTTCCTTAACTCACTCTATTGAAAATCCTTGTGAACTTTGGCATAGATGACTAGCTCACATCAACTGCAAATCCTTACCATATGTAAGCAAGGTAGTTACATGTTTACCAAAATTAAAGGTTGATCATGAAGGTGTATGCAAGGGATATGCACAACGAAAGAACATCAAGAATACCTTTCCAAAGAGCTACAGTAAAGAAGAATGAATCTTAGAGCTTATCCATTCATATGTATGTGGTCCAATGCCATCAACCTCTCTAAGCGGGTATGTATACTATGTATCCTTTATTGATGATTACTCTCGTAAGACTTGGGTTTATTTCTTGAAATCAAAAGATGAAGTACTTGGAAAGTTCAAGGAATTCAAAGCCTTGGTAGAAAACCTCTCCAAAAGGAAAATCAAGATACTCAAGTCAAACAATGGAGGAGAGTATACTTCAAATGAATTTGGAAGCTTTTGCAGAGATGCCTAGATTAAGAGGAAGCTCACCACTCCCTATAATCCTTAACAAAATGGTGTAGCAGAAAGAAATAAAAGAACGATTATGGAATAAGCAAAGACTATGATTCACGGTCAAGATCTTCCAATGCACTTATGGACTGAAGCAACAAGAACAACATTATATGTTCAAAACAGATTATGCCATAGTGCACTTGGATTCAAAACTACTGAAGAAATGTTCACCAGAAAGAAGCCAGAAGTAAGCCATCTCAAAATATTCGGCTGTCCAGTATTTGTACACATTCCAAAAGAAAAGAGAACTAAGTTGGATCCTTCAAGAAAGAATGGATTTTTGGTTTGATACTGTGAGGTCTCTAAAGCCTTCAGAATTTACATACCAGGATACTATCATATTGAGATCAACAGATATGTAACCTTTGATGAAGATGCAACACTCAAAAGATCAAGGAAATTTCAGCTTGAAGAAGTATATGAAGAAGAACCTGTATCTCCTAGAGTTACAGAACCATTGAGGGAAGTTACAGTTACCCATGATGATGCGATTCCATAAGATCATGATATGATAGAATCTGAAGAACCTCCCCGTATGACGATCTCTCACAAGAGAAAGCCAACTTGGGTGAGAGAACTTATTCAATATGCGGAGAAGTATGGTGCCCCAGAAGGAACCATGAGATAAAGCAAGAAACCTAAGCCATTCTCTAGCTATATGGCCTTGATGTGTGATCTCATAGAAAATGAACCTACTTGCTTTGAAGAAGTCATTCAAAAGAAAGAATGGACAGATGCCATGACAGAAGAATACCAGTCCATCATAAAGAATGATGTATGGGAAGTAGTTCCCAGAACAAAGAACAAAGATGTGGTATCTTCCAAGTGGATATACAAGATAAACCATGCAGTAGATGAAAGTATTGAAAAATATAAGGCAAGATTTGTGGCTCGTGGATTTTCTCAGAAGGAAGGTATTGACTATGAAGAAACATTTGCTCTTGTAGCTAGATACGCTTCTATCAGAACCATCATAGCTCTTGTAGACAAAATGAAGTGGAAGTTACACCAGATGGATGTGAAAACAACCTTCTTAAATGGTGTTATTGAAGAACTGTATATAGAACAACCATGAGGGTTTGAAGTTGAAGATATAAATACTCATGTTTGCAGGTTGAAGAAATCTCTGTACAGGTTGAAGCAAGCTCCTAGAGCTTAGTATGGCAGAATTGATAGTTTCCTGACAAACTTAGGCTTTACCAAGAGTAAAGTTGATTCTAACCTTTACTTCAAGGTTATGAAAGATGAGCCAATCATATTTCTACTATATGTGGATGATTTATTCTTGATTGAAGAAGAAAATCTCATCACAGAGTGCAAGAAGAAGCTTTCTACAAAGCTTGAGATGAATGACCTAGGCCTAATGCATTATTTCTTAGGTATTGAAGTTTGGAAGAGCCCAGAGAAGATCTTCCTTAACCAAGGTAAGTATGCAGTTGAAATACTTAAGAGATTTGACATGTTGGAATGGAAATCCATGAACACACCCATGGAAACAAACTTGAATCTCCTAGTTGATACTTCATCAGAGTTGGTTGATGCTACTCTGTACAGATAGATTATTGGTTCATTGATGTATCTGACAAATACCAGGCCAGATATATGCTTTGCTGTGAACACCTTGAGTCAATATTTGGTGGAGCCCAAACTTGTTCACCTTGTAGCTGCAAAGCATGTGATGAGATACCTTAAGGGTACGTTGGATTATGGTCTTTGTTATATTGGAGATCATGACTTCAGACTGTGTGGTTATACTGATTCAGATTGGGCTGGAAGTGTCTCAGATAGAAAGAGCACTTTAGGATGTTGTTTTAGTTTGGGGTCAAACGTGACTTCATGGAAAAGCAGGGAGCAATCTAGTATTGCTCTTAGGACGACAAAAGCGAAATGCATTGCAGCATGTTCCACCAGTTGTGAAGCCATATAGCTTCGGAATTTGTTGACAGGTCTGTTCGATCTGGAGATGGAAGCCACCATGATTCTCTGTGATAACTAGAGTTGTATAAAGATGACAGAGAACCCAGTGTTCCATGATAAGTCGAAGCACATAGAGATCCAATATAACTACATTCGTGATATGGTGCAAAGGGGAGTTGTAAAGCTCCAATATGTTGGTAGGTACAAATGAGAAGGTTGCAGATGTGTTGACCAAGCCTCTGTCTCATGTGAAGTTTGAGTACTTCCAAGACAAGCTTGGTATTGTCCAAAAGGACCACCCTTGAAAGGGGGAGTGATGCTAATGATACTATGGTATCCTGACTAACAACGGGTAGCTCCATTAGGATTTTATATCCTAGGCGATTGATCATCTCTGGGCAGATCCCGAAGGTCCAGTAAGGATGGTCTGTCAGAGTACCTGTGCATGTATATGCCAGCTATGGTCAATAGTGGTAGATCTGTTAGGATTTTATATCCTAGGGAATATTATGATTCATGGGCAGATCCCAAAGGTCCAGTAAGGATGGTCTGTCAGAGTACCACGTGGTAGCATGTTAGGATTTTATATCATAGGGAATCTTATGATTCTTGGGCAGATCCCAAAGGTCTGGTAAGGATGGTCAGCCAGAGTACCACAAAATGTTGTTGTTGCACCCGCCTCATTCTATTGCCATATGTTGATGATGTTGTTCCAGCCTCATGTTGTTGATGATGTTTTTCCAGCCTCGTGTTGTTGATGATGTTGTACCAACTTTGTGTTGTTGGTGATGATGTTGTTCTAGCTTCATGCTATTGATGTTGATATTTCATCTTCATGCTGTTGATGATGATGATGATGACGCTACTCCAGCTTCATGATGATGATGATGATGACATTACTCCAGCTCCATGCTGTGAACAATGATGATATTGATGATGAGAAAAAAAACTTTTGATGATTTGTAGATGTGCTAGTCAGTGTTCTAGATGTTGATGATGATGTTTCCCTCTCTTTCTGTTGATGATGTTGTATTGGTTAATGTCAGTAGAATACCCTTCTTGTTAAGGGGGAGTGTTGAAATATTGTAACTTCAAAGAATATTCTAATTGTATTTGAGTTATTATTTTATAGATCAAATCCCGTTTTGTGGATTGATCATGTCGGGTCTTGTATAAGACCAAATTCCCTTTTGTGGATTGGCCAAACCATATTTATATGGTGGTATTTGAGAAGTTGGCCCCTAGTGTTTATAAAGTGGTTTTAACCACTCCTAGAAGAAGTTGGCCCTACTAAGTGAATAGACATAACCCTAGCGACTCCTCAACTAGTATTTATATGTGAGGATGGTGCCTCACTTATACACACTCACACTCACTCATCTAGTGCACATATCTTGAAGGTAATTGCAGTTGCAGGAGGAAGGAGAAGCGAGGCGCATTCTCAGTCTTAGTTTATTCTTGGTTTTTTGGTCTTAGTCTTGGCATTGTATTGACAATCTATTATCGAGGAAGTTTTGTTGGGTTTTCTCCCCCATGAGGGTTTCCTAGGATAAAATGATGTGTACCTTGTGATTGTGTTTCTTTCAATGATCCTCTTTATGTTGTTGTTTTAGAAATGCATTGAATGCTCATGTAATTTGGAAATAACCTAATAACAACATTAAAACTTAACACTAACAAAAATATTTATTGGCCAGTATGTGTCAGAGCCTAGAAAGGAAGTGTAATAGCCCAAGGGATTGCATAGCAGAGAAGGGGATCCCATTCCTTAGGTTGTGCAGGACGAAGAGGAAAGAAACCTAATGGATTGGAATTGCTATGAGAATTTACAAGTTGTGATAATTGGGAAATTAGGTTGTGTGAGAAGATTATATTCGCCAACCATAGGAAGATTTTTTCCTTGTGGACTCATAGCCTCAGCTCATAGATGGCCCGTTGCAGAGAGATTAAATGCAATTGTGAGCCTATGATTAGGTGGAATGTCTGTCGTATGTAGCCAATTGGTGTTTCATTTCCCAAAAAGATAAGTGTTATGGATAATTTGTAATTATGTTAGTTTAATGTTGTTTATGTTATTAGTTTAATGTTGCTATGTTATATGTATAATATGCATTTGTAATCGTGCATGAATTAATTGTGTGTGCATGAGATGCATTGCCTGGTTTGCATGAATAAGACTTTTCGCAATAAGATAGAGTGAGGTTAAGGCATTAGAGATTTATAAGGTGGATTTCAGTCTAGTTAGATGGTTTGATAAATTAAATAATGGTATCAAAACAAAATATAAAGTTAGTGGAAGGAAATTTGAAGTACTGCACTACCCCAAAATGTTATAAGGGTGGTTGGGTATGTTACATTCTAGAAGTGTTATTAAGGCTTAATTAACTTTGAGTTAAGATTTAGAGTCACTTTGGTTGGCCCATGTGGTCAAACTAAGTAAAAAATCACCTAAATTAATTTGGAAACACGTTGTATGGACCCATGGTATGACTTTGAAACACATTTTAGATTGTAAAAAATGAATTTCCAAAATGTGGAATGTCTTTCAAGCCATACCACATGTTTCGGGGCCATATGAAACATGTTTTCACATTTTCGTATGTGGTACGCCAACCTAGGGTGTGTTTCTTGCAACTTAGACCTTACCCCTACACCCACACACTTAACTCAACATGGGCGATGCCCCCACATAGCTAAGCCACACATCTAACCTTAAAATGATTCATATATTCAAATGCCCCTATCGCTTGAACCTCGACCTTTAAACTCTAGACCATAACCCTAACTCCTAAATTGTAATCCCTAAACTTGACAAAAAGGGGACTAAAAAAAGGATGCCATGTATACACTTACATGACACAAAATGGTTGCTAAATTCATATTGAAAAGAAGCAAAAAAGACAAGTAAGGCTCAAAAAGGCGAATAAGGTATGCTAACAAGAAGCTAAAGGATGCAAATTGGACTTAAAATAGATGCCAAGTCAATGCTAAAAAGGATGCAATTTGATGTAAAAAAAATAGCATATGATGCCAATTGGACACAACACTGTCTCAAATGAGACTCTAAATAGACAAAAATGCTAAAGCATGACATGAAAGTGGACATGTAAGGATGCACATACAGACACAAATGAGACAAAAATGAGATGTTATGTATATGCAAAGTACGGAAAAACAATGCAAAAGTGGATGCTTCAGGGCGCAAAAATGGACCCAAGAATATGCAAATAAGACACAAATGAGATTCAATATGCGAAAAAATGCTAGAACATGAAGAAAGTGGACACATAAGGACACACATGTGGACACAAATGAGATGTTATGTAGAGGAGAAACATATGAAAAACCAATACAAACATGGATTCTTCAAGGGACACACAAAAATGGACCCCAAGAATATGCAAATATGGGACAAATGAGAAAAAAGACACAAAAAGATGCAAGAATGGATAGAAATAAAAGACATTAAAACATTGTCATGCATCACATTTGTTAACTTGCGTAAAATATGACAAAAAATGCTACAAATATGTTGCATTGTAATAGTTCCCCCACCTTTGCGATGATGTGGGTTAACCATTGATTATATTCTTGGCACTCCTACATTTTTAGTGATGAGATATGAACATTCAATTGTGCAAATACCTACCTCCTTCTTATTGGCATATGATAACCATGTGTCATATTTATTCTTGAAAGATGATGACATTGCCATCTTCATGATTTTGGAAGGTGGGCCATTATTAGAAGCTATTAAACCTTGTTTAACATTAAGATTAGAAGCTATTAAACCTCTTTTAACATTAAGATGGGGTGTTGAAATATTAATTTTAAATGAGAATAAAGCTCAAGTTAAATATCTAAGTTACAACAATTACTCATATCTAATCTAATGTTGAGATTGAAGCAACTCACACTTGGGCAAAAGGTGGAAGAGTAAAACCCTAATCTTCAATTGAGTATTTTGCTTGATCACAAGACTATTGTTGTATAGAGAAGAAAGTATCACAATTATTTTTATAATAAAACAAAAGAAAAAATAAAATATTTGACAAGCGATTTTTTTTTTTGTTGTTTAGAGTTTCCACTACAAATCTATGTGTTGTATTCATTTGTATAATTAGGTTGCTATTTAATTTTATTCTATGCATTTAATTTATTAGAGTTTTATGACACACCAGTTGAATCACCATAATATGTCTACTATCATGAAACATTCAACTTTATTGAGTGATTATAAATGAATTTTGGGATGAACAAATGTTATGAACAATGCTATTGTGATGTTTCAACTTTATGTTTCATATAAATTGAGTGATTATAAATGAATTTTGGGATGAAATGTTATGAACAATGTTATTGTGACACTTCTCATAGTTTGTTTCCCATGTTATAAAGAATAAATAAATATGTTCATTATAAATGAATTTTGGGATGAACAAATGTTATGAACAATGCTATTGTGACACTTCTCACAGTTTGTTTCCCATGTTATAAAAAATAAATAAATATGTTCATTATATTAAGAAAAAAGATTTAAGAATTTGCATTCCTTTTTTATACCATTATATGATGAAACTTTGATAAGCTTTGATTTTTTTAAATGTTTGAAACCCTGCACTCATTTATATGGATTACATACACCAAACATTAACCAACTCTTTCTCTTTATCCTCAAGAATGATGCTAAAGTAATTGTTTAGTACTCAACCTCCACAAAAGTGCTAAAATGAATTAAGTCAAACACTATCTACCGAGCAACTCGAAAGAGACAAGGTACTAGGAAAAATTGTCACTTTAATTATACCAACTTTTAAATGTTTGAAACAACTACACTCTCTACATTTATGATCATTTATATGGATTACATACCAACATGCATGAACCAACGCTTTTTATCCTTAATAATGATAATGATGCCAAAAATGATTGCTTAGCACTTCACCTCCACAAAAGTGCTAAAGTGAAACTTAAGTTAACCACTTTCTACCTAGCAACTCCAAGGTCACAAAGTATTAGGTGAAAAGGTCATTTTAATTATGCTAACTCGAGAGAGAAGGCACTGGGTGAAAAGGTCATTTTAATTATGCTAACCTTATGCACTATACAGGGATTGCACTCCATCCTAAGGCAAAGTCTATCATGTTGTTGGATCTAATAGCACAACTTCATCCAACAATACAACATACTTTGCCTTGGGATGAGTGCAAAATCTCTCTAGCACATTCGTGATTTGAATTAGATTTAGACTTCGTGATTTGAATTAGATTTAAACTTTTATATTTAGTAAAAACTATCCATATTGCTGAAACATAAACATGAAAGAGATATTAAAATACATAACAGGAAATATAAACATGCAATTAAGAACATAATCCTTTAATACCAACTATTACCACCCTTCAGTTCAAAAAAGAAACACGAAATCAATGATAAAAGTAATGAAAGCAAATACTCAAAAAGACGTGAGCCACATAAAATGAACAGCAATGGTATTGAAGGCCTTTATGAACAAAAAAATACATGCGCTAGTATAACACTCAGAGACAGACTTAGCTGGAAAAGTAATTTTATTGTGGAGTATTATGACATGCTCTAGTAGAACTCTTGAGAGACAGACTTTCATAGCTGGAAAAGTAATTTTTATTGCGGAGTATTATTATAAAATGAGTGTCCTTAGCTACAATGAGTCTCTCCCTCTCTCTCTAAATGATGTAATGCATGGAAGGGATTATACAGAGGGTTTCACTATAACGTCAATATTCAATGGTTTGCATTAGTTTCTCCTTCATTGGTTGTAATAGAAATATACAATGGATTGGATCATTTTCTCCTTCTTTAGTCATACTTGTAAAATTTTCCAAGCACTTCATTTTCCATACAACAAGTAAGGGAAAAATCACAACTTTGATAGTATGGGATTGTCCTTATTAGTGTTATTTTTCTTGAATGGTCCTCTATCATGAAGCTTGATTGTTGATGGCATGGTTTAATGACACACGATTAAGCTAAAGTCCAACCATTAATGTTTATATTTGCACAAACATTGCCCCTGTCGGATAAGGTTTAAATAGCCTTTGAACTTCCTTTCCAAAATGGGGTTGTCTTATCTAAATTATAGCTATGATATTCAAATGAATTAGAATATTTGGTTAATGCATGCAAAAATGTATAAAAAAATAGGAAGAAATGCATCTCTTTTGGTAAGAAAAACATGCATGCAACTAGAACGTATATGTATTGGTTCATTTTTACAAAGGATAGAAATGCATGGCATATTGAAATGATGTATATTTTTTTTTAGGAAATGCATGTAATAACTAGAATTCCTACAAATGATATTACTAGTCAATTTCATTGAACAATCTTAATCATCGTCTAAGGGGTTAGCTCAATCGATTATTGCTATTGTTGTTAGGAATTTGGTTAGTTTTGTATTGATAGTTGCTCGGGTCAAATCTCCCTAGGTGAAGCACACTAGTCTATGCTAAAGGGTTTATCAGGGATGCCATCAACGAATGTGGGGAAGCATCCCTTGGGTTTCCCTACAAAGTTTTCCTTCGGAAAAAAAATCTTAACCACCACTGCCATGTTATTCCCACCTCCCTTTCCACCAATTATATTCAAATTTGCACCTTGTTTTGTAATTTAAGTATGAGGTTTCCAAAGATGCATGAATATGTGATCTTCACTCACAAATGTCACATTGACTTCCTGCTTCAATCACGACTCCACAACAAAGATAACACAAGTTCCTTTTTGCATCATCATATGTATGCATCCCCTAATTCACTTCAACATTCCTATTTGCTCCTTAAGGAGACATGTTAATAAAAATTACTAAGTTATAAGTTTTATGTGGTGTTTTGAAAGAGACGGTTGAATGTGCATCTTAACAAGTGTATACATTAGAAAATAAATGTCAATTTACATCTCTAGTTGAAATGGTTATAGTAGTGATCATGGTTGGTGTGAATAATCTGTTGGAATAATGTAGAAATTAGGATACTTAGTTAATATTTACGTAACTAATTGATTGTGGGTTGTTGTGTGCCTGTCCAAATTAGGGTTTGCTGGTGGTTTCAGATCCACCTTTGTAGGAGGTTAGTTCAAAGTTCTTTGTGCTATTTAAATGTAATGGTTGGCTTCTATAATGCAATCAAGTGAGCCTTTGCTCACAGTTTGGTTCTGCCTCTGTAATTTAATTTGGTATCAGAGCCGCCTGGTGTGAGTGTATTTTGAAGAGCCACGATTTGTGTGTGACCGTTCAAGCATGGCAAGTAAGGGTTCGAGAGGCTCTGGCTGAGGGAGAGCGCCCAGATCAGACCGTGAGACATTCAGTGAGATATCAGTGCACTGAGATATCTGTCTACACCTGTGCGTGGAGGAGAAGAACGTCGTTGTCGTTGGTTCAACGAGTGTAGGAGAGGTGCATGACCTTCTCTGTCAGAGAGGCTGCGCGACCTGAGAATTTGCTCGCAGCCTATGCATGAAAGATAGAAAAGTGAGTGGATGTCAAGAAGTCAACAGCGCCAAATCTCGAAGGAGGAGCAACAGTAAACCGAGGAAGAGTTGTTTATGTAGCAGCAGACAGGGCGCGACGTCATTGAAATCATTGCGGGTCTCTCCTCTTAGGGGGCAATGAAGCAGCAAAAGAGCCACGAAACTCTCTACTGCTCAGAGGTGCGACGAGGTTTCATTTTCCGATTGGAGGCCGCTTAGGCGGCTCTCGTATCTGCCATTATCAATTGGAGGCATCTCATATTGAAGGCCGCTCAGGGTGCTCTTGAATAAATATGCCCGAGAATCATTTTTTGGTCAGGTGGTGGAGTCTGTGGATCCAGCAAAACACATCCTGATCTCATCGATGCAGCGTTTGACAATGTTGCATTTGACAATCCGTGTGGAGGAGTCCGCCAACGTAGAGGAGCGCTGGAACTGTGTGGAGATTGAAGGAGCCCGTGAGCCCGTGGACAGTGCTGGAACTATAGAAGTTGAAGGAGTCCTCGTGAGATTGGAGGAGCTATCTACATCATGAGATTGCAGAAGGAGCTGTTGCATTGTTGTTGGAAGGAGAAGGCTTGGAGGTGGCAGTAGAAAGGTAATTTATGAGTTGCTTTTAAAGAATTTAAAATGGCCAATTCTTTAATTGATTCATACCTAAATGAATCAAATAAATTAGATGGATCCAATTATGTAAATTGAAAATTTAAGATGCAAACAGTGCTGGAAGCATCCGGGGTTTGGGCTATTGTCTCGGGGGATGAGGCAAAGCCTGCTACTGCTGCCCAAGATTGGGAGAAGAGAGAAAACAAAGCCAAAGTTTTCCTTAGAATGTCTGTAAAAGACAACATAAGTTCACATATAAGAGATTGCAAAACATCTAAGGAGACATGGGACATCTTGAAAGGTTTGTACCAAACTACTAATACAAACCGAGTTTTGTTTTTAAAAAGAAAATTGCTCTCAATCAAAATGGAGGAAAATGAAAATGTTACTAATTGCATTTCAAGAATCAAAGATTTAAAGGATAAATTGGGTGACATAGGAGAAAAGGTCTCACCCACTAATCTAGTAACTGTCACATTAAATGGCATGCTAGAAGACTACCAAATGTTCATAACAGGTATTGCAGCCCAAGAGAAAGCTCCGACATTTGAAGAACTTGCAGGTATTCTTCTACAAGAGGAGGAACGTAGAAGCCATCTCACCGGAAAGCCTCCACATTCAGATTCGGCATTGATGGAAAAGGGTAAAGGAAAGCCTTGGGAACACCACAAAGGAAAGCCTTGGGAATGCAACAAAGGAAGCAAACATCAATATGAAAAAGAACATAAAGGTATGACATCTCTCGATCTCATACAAATCAGAGAAAGAGTGATACATGTTTTAATTGTGGAAAAGCTGGACATCATGCTAAGGATTGTTGGTATAAGCATAAACATGAGAACAAATATAGAAATTCAAGGCAGAATAGTAATTTTGTTGAAAGGGGTGATAATGGTAATGATGAATTCCACAAATTATTTATATCAGATGCTGCTTTGTCAGCTGAGACAGATGATGTGCATGCATGGTATGTAGATTATGGTGCATCGATCCACGTGTCTTGTAATAGAAACCAGTTTGACAGTTATTGTGAGACTGATGATGATGCTAACATTTATCTTGGTGATGAACGGTCACATCAAATCAAAGGTTATGGGGATATCTTTGTTACATTACCAAATGGTAGTGTTAAACAAATACATAATGTAATGCATGTACCTGGTATAAAGAAAAATTTAATTTCTGTTTCCACCATAGCAGATCAAGACATGAAGGCAGATTTTGTAAAAACACATTGTCTTGTGAAGGATGTAAAAGACCATTATAAAGTAGTTGCTACAGGAGTCAGAGTTGGAGGGCTATACAAGCTCGATGTGACGATGAAAGGACATCAAGCCTTGGCTTCAACAATGATGCCAATAGAGGTATTGTGGCATCATAGGTATGGACATATAAACTATAATGATTTGTTGCTTCTTCAGAAACAAGGCATGGTGGAAGGACTTCCACTATTAAAGAATGAACATAGTGCATGTGATGGGTGTGCTTTGGGAAAGCAACACAGAGAAGAGTTTCCTTCTCACGAAGAAAGAAGAAAGAGGGATATACTTGAACTTGTGCACACAGATGTCTGTGGTCCCATGCAGACAAGGTCTATTGGAGGAGCATATTATTTTCTTATTTTCATTGATGATTTCACTAAATACACATGGGTTTATTTCATAAGAAAGAAAAGTGATGTTTTTTAATATTTTAAGAAGTTTAAAAATTTGGTTGAAAAGCAAACTGGCAGTTACATCAAAATTCTCAGATCAGTTGAAGGGGGAGAGTACAGAACTGGGGCTTTCGTCAAATACTGCAAAGAAAATGGAATTCTACAACATTTCATGGTACCACACACTCCTCAGCAAAATGGAGTGGCAAAAAGGAAAAACAGAACCTTGGTTGAATGTGCATGAAGTATGCTTCAAGGTAAAAATCTCACTAATGGTTTTTGGGCTGAAGCTATTAGAACTGTTGTTTATCTGAAAAATAGAAGTCCTACTAAAAGCTTAGATCATAAAACTCCATTTGAAGCCTTTTATGGTTATAAGCCTGTTGTGAATCATTGAGAATATTTGGAAGTAAAGCTTTTGCTCACATTCCCAAAGAGGATAGGAGAAAGCTTGATGAAAAATCCATCAAGTGTATTTTTCTTGGTTACTATGATGAGCATAAAGCATATAAGATGTTTGATCCCAACATGCATAAAGTATTTCCAAGCAGAGATGTATTATTTCATGAAGCTACAGGTTATAACGTAGATAGTCATAGTGAATGGCACATTCCTCATGACTATAGTGTAGAAGATGCAGATGTAACACATGTACAGAAAGAGGATCAAGAGGAGGAACATGAACAGGTACAAGGTCAAGATCAAGAAAAGGTTGAAAGAACTACACCTCAAAGTAGAAGAAGAGATGCCAGCACCAAGACTCCAAGGAGGACATCTCATCAGATTCATACACCCATCAGGTACAAAGATTATGCTTTGATGACTCAAGTAATGAACACTATAGAACCTGCAAATTATCAACAAGCTAAATAACACAAAGTTTGAATGGATGTAAGGTGATGCCTACTCCATTAGAACAGAATGTTAAGCTCTGTAGTGATTATGAGACCAAAGAATTGGATGGAACTCTATATCGACAACTGGTGGGAAGTCTGAATTATCTCACCACAACTAGGCCAGATATTGCCTACTCAATCAGCATCCTTAGTCAGTTCATGGCTAAGCCGCATGAGAGTCACTGGAAAGCAGCAAAAAGAGTCCTTCATTATTTGAAAGGAACTATTGATTTTGGTATTAAATATACTGATGAATTTGATGTTACGTTGGCAGGATATTTTGATTATGACTGGGCTGGAAATCTTAGTGACAGAAAGTCAACCACAGGTTATGCCTTTAGAATTGGTTCAGGGGTCGTATCATGGAGCAGTAAGAAACAACCAACTGTTTCTTTGTCTACAACTGAAGCCGAGTACAAAGCCTTGTGTAGTACTACATGTGAAGCTATCTGAATGAGGAGAATTCTTGAAGACATGGGAGAAGAACAAAAGGCACCCACAGTTATCAATTGTGATAATCAAAGCTCAACCAAACTTGCTAATAACCCTATGTATCATGCCAAAACTAAGCACATTGAAATTCAACATCATTTTGTCCGAGAAAAGATACAGTCAAAAGAGATTGACTTAATCTATTGTAACACCGATGAAAATATGGCTGATATTTTCACTAAGCCTCTGGGAAAGGAAAAATTTGAAATTTGCAGAGACTTGCTAGGTGTGGTAGAAAATCCATTTCTCCATTAAGGGGGAGTGTTGGAATAATGTAGAAATTAGGATACTTAGTTAAGATTTACGTAACTAAGTGATTGTGGGTTGTTGTGTGCCTATCCAAATTAGGGTTTGCTGGTGGTTTCAGATCCACCTTTGTAGGAGGTCAGTTCAAAGTTCTTTGTGCTATTTAAATGGTTGGCTTCTATAATGCAATCAAGTGAGCCTTTGCTCACAGTTTGGTTCTGCCTCTGTAATTTAATTTAATCATTATTGAATAGATGGCCAAGTTATATTAAAGTAGTAAGTGTGTAGATTTGCAAGGATGTTAGCCATCTAATCTAATTCAATTGCAAGAACCATAGCTATTTGATCTAATTTAATAGATGGAAACTCCTATAGGTTTCAAAGTACTTAAGAGTCTTTCATGAGAACTTTGCCAACACTTCCTAAAATCATTCCATTTTAACAATTTGTGGAAGAATATTCACTGTTGGATTCTTTACAATTTTTCCAAAGTGCCTTTTTCTTTACTGTAGCTCATGTGGTAATGATTTGTAGCTATAGTGTGGACCCATTTGGAGAGAATAGTGACACCTTGGTATCAATGTTGAAATTTGGCATTTACCCTTACTTGTGAAAAACAAAATGCATGACAAGTCACATATTTTGACCACCCTTCAATTTATGTTCACCCAAATTAATAGAATGTCACTTTTAAGTTCATAAAAAAGTTATAGTGTCGATTTCAAGTTCATAAATATTTATAGATTCTGAATTTTTTAAATAAAGAGATTAATAAATGTTTTCTAAGGTCCAAAGCAAATTGTAGAACAAATCAATTAAAAACACAGTTTAAATATAAATATAAATAGAAAATAATACAAGGTAAACTATAAAATCATAACTAATACTAAAAAATTTAATACAAATTTTGTAATACATAATAAAATCAAATATTTGGGCCAAAAATAGTTATTTTAGGAAATATATTGCACAATTAAGATAAAAATGGCTTTTTTGAAGAGGATCGAGGGCAGTAGAAATGATGGTGGAAGTTTATGTGGAAAATAAAAGTCCCTTTGAAAAGAATATTGTTTCTATGGCTATCCCTATCTAACAAGATCTTCACTTGGGACAACTATAAAAATGAGCTTAGCATGGGCCAGGTAGATTTTCTCCTTGCAAAAAATGAAGATGAATCTATTACTAACCTTTTGATAGCTTTACCTTTCTCTAAGTTGTTTAGGAAGAAGCCTTGAAGTTGGTTGTTGTGGAATAGGAAAGAGACAAGGAGCCCTCCCATGCATAGAAATGTGGGCCCTCTAGTTAGTGAGGAATGTAATGATTTTCCAAAATAAATATATATTTCCTATTCATGGAACCTTTCAAAAAAAATATGCCTATGAAGGGGTGCAGATAATAGGGAAGGTAAAACCTATAAGGTTGGTTATAAGTCCAAATATTGATAAATCATATGCATGTGGTTATTTTGATGGTATGATTTAAGGAGGCCCTAGGATAGGTGGGGTGGGATGAGTTCTTTTTCTGAAGGAAGATCATTTAATTAGTTTCAAAGCAATGTTGGGTTAAGGAACAAATCATTGGGTAGAACTTAATACCCTCTAGATGTTGATGAGACTTACAATAGAAAAAGGAGTGGCTAAGGTTCAAATTTTGTGTGAGTCTAAGTTAGTTGTAGACTATATCAATGGTAAAAAAAACATGCAAAATATGGCCCTCTCCCCAATAATGGAAACAACAGAGGAATTGACGAGTCCTCAAATTGACATCTTTTTAGCACCTATTTAACACTTTTTGCTCACATTTTCCCCATTTCCACCTCCATATTCATAACACTTTCCATCCACAACGACACATGTTTGGCTAAGGTACAATCACTCACCCAACATGTCATTTTCATTACGTATGCATTTTTAAGGAGATTATTAATTTTCGTGCTAACAATGTTTTATAAGAACAAGTTTCCCAAGCACCTTCCCAACATGAGAGATGCAATCCCTATTCAAGTGCAACTTTTGCAACTTTGGTCATTGCTGCAACTCCCAACACTGCACCTCTGGTCATTGCTTCAACTGTCACTGTTGCAACTTGCAATGATATGACTCACGATTTTGCAACTCCCACTTGAGACCGTTGCCTGAACTCCCACTTGAGACCATTGCTACAAAATTGTAACAACTCAATGTTCAACCATACAATTGTCACTCAGAAACCACCAGTCAACCAACAACCACTTGGGAATACAACAAGGGAAATTGGGAGCTAGAATGGACAACTCAACCACCAGTTGTCACGGTTGATTTAGTCAGCACACACCCGATTTTTTCCCTCCTTTGGAAAATTCAATGTAACAAGATGGGACAACCCAATTCTCATGGTTGAGCATCGATTTTATTAGCGCATTTAGGAAGAAGTCACTTTGTATAAATACAACCGCTCTCGCTAAGCCGAGGGACGGAGAAAAATCAACATATAGTTTGTAAGATGGAATTGTATTGAAGATGCATCTTTCAAGCTTAATAAAAGTTTTTTTATGTTCATGTACAATTGATGGCATGTTGATCATTTAGCGTCTACTGCATTCTTTGACCAATACCTCATTTAAGGAGGTAGGCCCCCCTCCTTAGCTCGGTACTGTGTGCGTATCTTCTAAATTGTAGAAGTATTCCTAGTTTCATTTCTATCCTTTAAATTTATTTCCAACAATTCCTTCATTAATATCTTATTGTACCTGTAACATTTTCCATTATTGTAGCTTTGGATTGTTGTGAATCAGAGTTTATATTGCAGAAGTTATATTTCCCGATTCATGTGTGAATAATTATAACAACTTTTCCACAATTTCATTTGTTTCCAACAATTCCTCTCTTAAATTCTAGCCAATTGCTGTGGCTTAGCATTGGCATTGTAGGGTATCACTTTCTGATTGATGAGTGCGTAACCGTAGTCTATTTTTCTCGTTTCCATTTATTTCTAGCAATTCCTTTATAAACATCATGCTGCAACTCTAACATTTTCTCGACGATGTAAGTTTGTTGTCGCCATCCTGTGCTAACGTTGCAAAACCTTGTCTTTTGATTTGTTAGTACAACAGTGGCATATTTTATTAACTTTCATTTATTTCTAAAAATTCCTATTTAAACTTTGTTCTTGTTGCAATTATGGTTGTTGTAACTTGTGTTGTTGTAATTCATGTTGTTGTGACCTGTGTTGCTGCAACTATGGCTGTTGCAACTCTCATTGTTGCAACTGGTTGCTGCAATTCTGCATCTAACTTTCTAGTTGACAATCATGTGGTTTGCAAATTAAGATAATTCATTGCATTTGTTTACAAGAACAATGTGGTCTGATCTTTGTAGCTTAAGGTTTCTTGTATCTCGTTGCATAAACTATAATACATCTGTCACATTAATCAAGGTCATCTTAATACTTGAGCAAATCACCTTTACTTTTCTACGAGTGTGATTTACCTTCCTACAAGTGTGATTTACTTTTCCGCAAGTGTAATTTACTTTCCTGCAAGTGTGATTGTTTCCCCGCAACAGTGATTTACTTTTTTGTAGTGTGTCATTTACTTTCCTACAACCGTGTGTATTTGATATAGCTTAATTTGGTAACTTGTTAAAGCCTCCTGAAACCTTTCCTTGTGACAATCATTTGAAAGTACTACAACTCATTGGAAATCACAACATTATACTTGCATATATGGTGCACGATAGTTCATAGGTTCTGTTATCCCCGATTTCTAGGGATAACTAGGAGATCATGTCTCGAGGCCCACGGGTCCTAGACATGGAGTACCGAGAGCAGGATTGACCTGAGCATGGCCCTAGAGGGCCCATCTTTCTTCCTCGCCAGATTTGTCCTGTCAGCAGCAGCAGCTTCTATCACCATCGGCTTGGACTTGCATCAGAGAAGACTCTTGCTCCATGAGGTAATTGGTCCAAGGTTTCATGGTATGTGTCATCTTTGATTGTTATAACTTTCTTTTATATGCATCAGGTTCCTTACATTTCTGACAACTGCTTAGATCTTACACTAACCCACTTGACCATTGTTTGGGGAATTGACCGGGTGACCTAGCAAGATTGTATCCATGGGTTTTGGTTAGCCACAAGGGGGGATTTGAAGAGCCATCGTCCGCTCCCATCATACTATCACTTTACATCTTATCTCCCATACATCCATCCCATTCCCCTAGTCCAAGCATTAGGATGACCTACTTGAGGGTTTACACTTCGTCCTGTGGGAAGAAGGGGCTAAAGGCAGAGGGGGTAAAAGCAGCTGGTAAAAGATAAAAGCCATAGAAAATAAACCTAGAGATGCTTCGCCTAGGGATCCCCGAGAAGGCAATAAAAGGCCTCTTGATAAGAAACAAAAGGGACCCGAAGAAAAATAACAAAAAACAAGACCTAACCAAGAGGATGGGAGGTCTCATCACAAGCCGACCCATTATGTTCATAGGTATCTAGCAGTATGACATTGCCATTATCTGGTCACCACGCCAGGGCAATGAACTTTGGTTGCATGGCCAAGGGAAATGGGGTCTCATCACGAGCTAGCCTTCTCATTTCTGCGAATAATACCAGTGGGTAACACTGCCAGCTCTAGTCACCACGCCAAGGCAGTGTCCTCTGGTCAGACCTTGAAGTAAAAAGAAAGAAAAAAGCAATAAATAAAGAATAAAGGCAATAAAGGGGCTTGGAAAAAGTGCATCCATGACAGGTACAAATCACCTCCTACAAAGGCACCCACGGACAACACCCACCCCTGGTCTTCACTATGACTGGACATCCCTGGACCATATCACTTCATAAACATGGCTTGAATGATCTTTTGTGTAAACTTTCCTCTTCTTATGGATGTCAGCCCAATAGGTCGTTCTGTTTATATCTTCAACTTTGTATAGTAGATCAGTGTAATGTCTTTGAGCTATTAGAGGATATGCTAGGGGTTTTATGCATGTATTTGATAAATTTAATGATGAAATATGATTGACATTGCTATGATCCCGAGGACTAATGAGCCCATGGAGGGTGAAGTTTTTGATGTGCAGGACCATACCCGACGGACAGGTACCAGTGGACAGGTACACATGGGGATATGATTAGCTCAGACCTCCATGGGGATGAAGAGCCCATCAGATGGTTGCTAGGATGGCAGAGACAGGAAAATGTTATGATGAGCCATTACATGAGAAGAAGGAAGGAAGTTCCAGCCAGGACACTTTGGCAGAGCCTGACCTAGGGGGGATCACCCACTTCAGATGGAACGTTTTCCCCCTGATGGACAGGACGTCACCCAGGAGAGCAGGATGTTATTCTGAGCGTGTGGCAGTGTGATGAGGTTGTTTGGCACGTGTGGCATCTTGGAGGAGCCCTAGATAGGGCCAACGTCTGGCTTTTGGATGCTGGAAATGCCCAAAAAGGGCCAACGTCTCCCTCAGAAGGGCATGACGTCCCACTTTTGCTCATATTATGTCATCTTTTTAGCAGTTAATGTAAAAACAGTGTAAATTTTATAGTCATCCTTGTCGGTTGTTTTAATGACCTAAATTTTAATTGAAAGTTCATGGATTGGTATAAATAGAGGACGTTTTTCCTCATTTTGAATATAAGACAACTCACTCTCTTGTGAGAGACTATCTTTTAGACTTTTTCTTGGTATTTTTGGTGTTCTAAGTGAGGCGCAACTCTTCTTGGAGGATTCTTCTTGGCATATATGGTGTTTCTCTCATGGAAGGTTTACAACTAGGGTTTGATTATGCATTTTTCATGATATGTAAGTGAATTTTTCATGCAAAACTTCTTAAGTGAATGGTTGTAGTCTTAATTTCTTACATTTGCTATTATATTGCTATTATATTGCTAAATCTTGAAACCCTAGGTAGCAAGCACACTAGTAGGTCATTTCTATATGTCCCCATGCTTGAGAAATTGTTTTGGCCATTGAAAAAGGAAGATATAGCCTAGTCGTTGCTACACTTATCTCCCTTTTTCTGAGTTAGCATTAAAGTATAGATTGAAGAGAGGAGACGTCATAGGCCTAGTTAAATCTATACCTAGGGTTTTAACCTTCTAGTGTTTGAAAAGCCTTGCTCCTGCAACACTTTTCTCCCTTAGATCTGTTCTTTGAAGCTAGCCATTTTGCCAAGTGTGTTTAGAGAAAGAGGAAGGAGCATGAGGCCTTGCTTAAGCAACACCGGAATGAGCCCCCTTCCCTTAGGGTTTTGATTATAGGGCCCTTCCATAGCAGCACCATAGAACCCTACCCTCCAGTCTTTAAATTTTAATCCTCCTAAGATCTTTTGCCCTTACTTTGACTCCATTTACCCTAAGGCACTTGTATTCTTTCCAACATTGAGCTTGAAGTGTGCAAATTCATCTTTTAAAACTTTAATTTTTGAAACCCTAACTAACCCTAACGCCACTAACTAGGGCTGACGTCATACTTGATGCAACAACTCTTCTAACTAAGTAATTAATGATGATGTCAGGCCTTTATTGAGCTATGTTTGATTGATAATACTGTTGGCTTGGAAATTCTATGATAGATATTGATGAATTGATGATTTTTCATTGGCTAATTAGTAAAACGTTGAACTCATCTTATCTGTTACTTTACTCATTGAATGAAATCAGATAATTAAGAAGTACTAACCCTCTGAATTTATAACCTGCAAATATACATATAGTGTTGTTATTGTTTTGTTACAGGTAGGTGTTCTCAACAGGGAATTCACTTCTTTATTGGCTGATTAGCCGGATTATCTGATACTGGTGGTAACCTGTGAGGAGGGATAACCTTAACTTTTGACCTTTTTACTCTTTGTCTCTTCAAACCCCAGGTTACCGGGGACGTCTCCCCTGGGCTAACCTCCCTAAACAGAAAGAGCCCCCCATCGAGGTGACATTGGGTGGGGAGGTTCCTGTTATGCCAGTTTGACCCTTATCCTTTAGCCTTGTAACCTAAAATACAAACTACATGATAACATTTTGGTGCCATTGCCAGGGAACACTGAGTCAATCTTCCTCAAATGACAAATCCTTTGGTAAGCCTTGCCTCAAATACCTTTCTCTTACAAGCTTACCTTGCGACTCCACTAAGAATTTTTTTTCCCCTATTCTTTGATAGTTTCAGGAAAACTATCTAGCGACTCCACAAACCAGAAGGAGGTTCAATAACCCTCCTCTAGCTTTCAGAAGGAAGCCTCTTGCTAATTCACCTATTATCAAGTCACTTTTTGGAAAAAGACTTCCTTTAAACATGTCTACTTCTCAGACCGGTACTACAAACCCAGTCAACAATCAGAGACAATGGTCATCTACCTTGTTCAATCCATTAGACATGTCAACCATACCTGGATACCCTAGGAAAATGCCACCTAAATATGAGAAGTGGTTGCCTAATTTTACCAGCACTGATGCTACTAGTGCCGAAGAGCATATGAGTAACTTCTGAGCATTTTTTCAGCTTCACCCCATTAGTGATGATGCGGAAGACTTGGTCATGAAGTTATTCTCCTCTACCCTTTATGATGTTACAAGACGTTGGTATCTTGGCCTGCCTGATGGAAGCATTAAAACCATGGATAGACTTGAGAAAATATTCCTCAGAAGGTGGAGTATCAAAGAAGACCCGAACATGATTCTTACTCGACTAAATGGCCTTGCCAGACGTGAGAATGAATCCATTCAGGAATTTCATACCAGGTTTGAAGCATTACTCCAACAAATTCCCCCAAGCCACCATCTGAAAGATGATTATCTTGTTCACATCTATACTAGATCTTTCAGTGGCCAATTAGGGTATCTTCTTAGAGACAAAGACCCTCAGTCCATTCAAGAATCCCAAGAGCTTGCAACCAAGATTGAAGGAAATCTCCTTTCATCCAAGATTGAGCCCTTTGCCAACCCTAGGGGGAAAAT
>JASDQU010100399.1:125398-185672 GCA_032191745.1 Picea mariana
AACTAGGGTTTGATTATGCATTCTTCATGATATGTAAGTGAATTTTTCATGCAAAACTTCTTAAGTGAATGGTTGTAGGCTTAATTTCTTACATTTGCTATTATATTGCTATTATATTGCTAAATCTTGAAACCCTAGGTAGCAAGCACACTAGTAGGTCATTGCTATATGTCCCTATGCTTGAGAAATTGTTTTGGCCATTGAAAAAGGAAGATATAGCCTAGTCGTTGCTACACTTATCTCCATTTTTCTGAGTTACATTAAAGTATAGATTGAAGAGAGAAGATGTCCTAGGCCACCTAGGGTTTTAACCTTATAGGGTTTGAAAAGCCTTGCTCCTGCAACACTTTTCTCCCTTAGATCTGTGCTTTGAAGCTAGCCATTTTGCCAAGCGTGTTTAGAGAAAGAGGAAGTAGCATGAGGCCTTGCTTAAGCAACACCGGAATGAGCCTCCTTCCCTTAGGGTTTTGATTCTAGGGCCCTGCCATTACAGCACCATAGAACCCTACCCTCCAGTATTTAAATTTTAATCCTCCTGAGATTTTTTTCCCTTACTTTGACTCCATTTTCCCTAAGGCACTGGTATTCTTTCCAACATTGAGCTTGAAGTGTGCAAATTCATCTTTTAAAACTTTAATTTATGAAACCCTAACACCACTAACTAGGGCTGACGTCATCCTTGACGCAACAACCCTTCTAACTAAGTAATTAATGATGATGTCATGCCCTTATTGAGCTATGTTTGATTGATAATACTGTTGGCTTGGCAATTCTGTGATAGATATTGATGAAATGATCATTTTTCATTGGCTAATTAGTAAAATGTTAAACTCATCTTATATGTTACTTTACTCATTGAATGAAATCAGATAATTAAGAAGTACTAACCCTTTGAATTTATAACCTGCAAATATACATATAGTGTTGTTATTGTCTTGTTCCGGGCAGGTGTTCTCAACAGGGAATTCACTTCTTTATTGGCTGATTAGTTGGATTATCTGATATTGGTGGTAACCTGTGAGGAGGGATAACCTTAACTTTTGACCCTTTTACTCTTTGCCTCTTCAAACCCCAGGTTACCGGGGACGTCTCCCCTGGGCTAACCTCCCTAAATAGAAAGAGCCCCCCATCGATGTGACATTGGGTGGGGAGGTTCCTGTTACGCCAGTTTGAACCTTATCCTTTAGCCTTGTAACCTAAAATACAAATAGCGCGATAACATTTTGGCACCATTTCCAGGGAACACTGAGTCAATCTTCCTCAAACGAAAAATCCTTTGGTAAGCCTTGCCTCAAAGACCTTTCTCTTACAAGCTTACCTGGCGACTCCACTAAGACTTTTTTTCCCCTATTCTTTGATAGTTTAAGGAAAACTATCTGGCGACTCCACAAACCAGAAGGAGGTTCAATAACCCTCCTCTAGCTTTCAGAAGGAAGCCTCCTACTAATTCACCTGTTATCAAGTCACTTATTGGAAAAAGACTTCCTTTAAACATTTCTACTTGTCAGACCGGTACTACAAACCCAGTCAACAATTAGAGACAATGGTCATCTACCTTGTTCAAGCCATTAGACATGTCAGCCATACAAGGCTACCCTAGGCAAATGCCACCTAAATATGAGAAGTGGTTGCCTAAGTTTACCAGCATTGATGCTACTAGTGCCGAAGAGCATATGAGTAACTTCTAGGAATTTTTTCAGCTTCACCCCATTAGTGATGATGCTGAGGACTTGGTCATGAAGTTATTCTTTGCTACCCTTTATGATGTTGCAATACGTTGGTATCTTGGCCTGCCTGATGGAAGCATTAAAACCATGGATAGACTTGAGAAAATCTTCCTCAGAAGGTAGAGTATCAAAGAAGACTCGAACATGATGCTTACCCGACTAAATGGCCTTGCCATATGTGAGAATGAATCCATTTGGGAATTTCATACCAGGTTTGAAGCATTACTCCAATGAATTCCCCCAAGCCACCATTCGAAAGATGATTATCTTGTTCACATGTATACTAGATCTTTCAGTGGCCAATTAGGGTATCTTCTTAGAGACAAAGACCCTCAGTCCATTCAAGAATCCCAAGAGATTACAACCAAGATTGAAGGAAATCTCCTTTCATCCAAGATTGAGCCCTTTGTCAACCCTAGGGGGAAAATAGACACCAAGCAGAAAGTGGTACACAATGTTGAGCCTACTTCGGATCTCTGCACTAGTATCAGTAAGCTACAAGATTCAGTGGATAACATCATGAATAATCAAGAAGAAATGATGAACATGATCGTGAGACTTGAAAAGTCCCAGACCCAGGCACCTAGACCTCCATTCAAAGGGCCATTCCAGAAGGGAATCAAACTTACAAACCGAAGAATGAAAATGAAGTCCCAAATACTCTGGCCCCTACAAATGTAGTTGATGAAAACCCCTGGTGTCTGGAATGCAGTGAAGCACATTGGGAAAATGAGTGTCCTTATAATTCCAGCCAGCAACAAGTCAACAATTTTGACTGCTTTTCAAGTTTCCCTCAGATAAAAATCACTGATATAGAGCATCAACAAGCCCTAAAGGAAGCAGCCAGAGAAGAAAGATTGACAATAATTAACAACTTGGACCAAGAATCACGAGAAAAGCTAAAAAAGAAAGAAGTCCAAGTATACCGGAGAAAGAACCCGAAGCAGCCTGCAAATGATCAGTCAAAATCTCCTGAGGTTCTTCCTCCCAAGACACCCAAAGCTGATAAGATTTCTCTTGATTTTGATTTTGAAGGAGCTTTGTCGAAGATACATGTAAATGTTCCTCTAAAAGAAGCAGTTAAGATCCCTTCTATTAAAGAACGCTTCAATAACTTCTTTCCAGGAACGACTGAGCCTATGGACCCCCCGATTATGCTACAAGATGATCACTTTAGGATGCAATATTGTGAAAATCCACCTTTCCTCATGACTCTCATGATGAACAACAAATACCTCAACAATTGCATGCTGGATACAGGTGCTGGTGAAAACATGATGTCTCTTAAATTCATGCAGAAGATGGGCCTGAAGGTAACCAGGCCTTACAGAAATGTGTGTGGATTTGAATCCAAAGCAATACCCACACATGGTGTTGTTGAAAATGTCGAAGTACAGTTGAAAGAATTCCCCGAGAAGAAAGTTCACATAGACAGTATAGTTGTTGATGTCCCAGATGTGTGGGGAATGTTGTTGTCTAGGAAGTTTGGTGCAATGATAGGCAGGTCCCTTGAAATGGATCTCACCCTTTTACGGTTTCCTTTGAAAGATGGAACAATGGGACGATTACTCAATGTGTGGATAACTGGAACCCATGTACAAGATGTTGTTCCTTCTATAAATGAAGTGCATCAAGATGAGATACAAGATCTTCAAGAGTATTCTCCAGAAGATATGCCATTTGCTACAGAAGAAGACTTTGACCAAGTTGAGTGGCCCAAGAAAGAGGAATATCAGCAACTCCTAGATCAGTTTCAGAATAAAGAGGTAGGGACGGTGAAGATACTAAAAAGACTAAAGGATGAAGAAAATGTGCAGATCCATCCATCCCAATAGAAATCCTCTGCTCCAGAATCCCACCCACCTCCCTTAGTACAGTATACCATGGTTGTTCAAGGAACAACCAAACACAAGATCTGAAAATACAAGGAGGGGGAGTTGGTATCGATGTGGGATACTCAGAATGGAGAGCCTACTAATGTAAAGGGAAGTACACAATCATGGCTCGGACCTTTCAAGGTCGGAATGGAATCAGTGGATAACTCGTACTACTTGTCCACCTTGGAAGGAAGAAGCCACCCATTACCCATCAGCGGACACCTCCTCAAACCCCACCAGGGTGGTGGGACATGACTGTACAGGTAAGTATGAGTAGGTAGGCATTTCCGTGTATTATACCATCTGCATTTATTGTTTGTTTCCTTATATGCATCTTGATTGTTTTATTCCATATGTATACATGTTATATGTTGCGGGGTGGCAATATCACCCCACATTTTGTTGATAATGTTTCTTTTCAAGTGTGAGCAAGTCTGCAGGTTTATGCCAGAGATGTTGAGGTTCTCATGCGCTCTATAATGAGCACATATTCCGGAGTTAGAGCCAAATGTTATCCCCGATTTCTAGGGATAACTAGGAGATCATGTCTCGAGGCCCACAGGTCCCAGACATGGAGTACCGAGAGCAGGATTGACCTGAGCATGGCCCTGGAGGGCCCATCTTTCTTCCTCGCTAGATTTGTCCTGTCAGTAGCAGCAGCTTCCATCATCATCGGCTTGGACTTTCATTAGAGAAGACTCTTGCTCCATGAGGTAATTGGTCCAAGGTATCATGGTATGTGTCATGTTTGATCGTTATAACTTTCTTTTATATGCATTGGGTTCCTTACATTTCTGACAACTGCTTGGATCTTACACTAACCCACTTGACCATTGTTTGGGGAATTGACCGGGTGACCTAGCAAGCTTGTATCCATGGGTTTTGGTTAGCCACCAGGGGGGATTTGAAGAGCCATCGTCTGCTCCAACCATACTATCACTTTACATCTTATATCCCATACATCCATCCCATTCCCCTAGTCCAGGCATTAGGATGACCTACTTGAGGGTTTACACTTCGTTCTATGGGAAGAAAGGGATAAAGGCCTAGGGGGTAAAAGCAGCTGGTAAAAGATAAAATCCATAGGAAATAAACCTAGAGATGCTTCACCCAGGGATCCCCAAGAAGGAAATAAAAGGCCTCTCTATAAGAAATAAAAGGGACCCGAAGAAAAATAACAAAAAACAAGACCTAACCAAGAGGATGGGAGGTCTCATCAGGAGTCGGTCCATTATGTTCATAGGTATCTAGAAGTATGACATTGCCATGATCTGGTCACCACGCTAGGGAAATGACCTTTGGTTGCATGGCCAAGGGAAAGGGGGTCTCATTACAAGCCAGCCTTATCATTTCTGTGAAAATACCAGTGGGTAACACTGTCAGCTCTGGTCACCATGCCAAGGCAGTGTCCTCTGGTCAGACCTTGAAGTAAAAAGAAAGGAAAAAGCAATAAATAAAGAATAAAGGCAATAAAAGGGCTTGGAAAAAGTGCATCCATGACAGGTACAGCTCACCTCCTACAAAGGCACCCACAGACAACATCCACCCTAGTCTTCACTATGACTGGACATCCCTGGACCATATCACTTCATAAACATGGCTTGAATGATCTTCTATGGAAACTTTCCTCTTCTTATGGATGTCAGCCCAATAGGTCGTTCTGTTTATTTCTTCAACTTTGTATAGTAGATCAGTGTAATGTCTTTGAGCTATTAGAGGATATGCTAGGGGTTTTATGCATGTATTTGATAAATTTAATGATGAAATATGATTGACATTGTTATGATCCCGAGGACTGATGAGCCCATGGAGGGCGAAGTTTTTGATGTGCGGGACCATACCCGACGGACAGGTACCAATGAAATGGTACACATGGGGATATGATTAGCTCAGACCTCCATGGGGATGAAGAGCCCATCAGATGGTTGCTGGGATGGCAGAGACAGGACAACATTATGATGAGCCATTGCACGAGAAGAAAGAAGGACGTTCCAGCCAGGACACTTTGGCAAAGCCCGGCCTGGGGGGGATCACCCACTTCAGATGGAACATTTTCCCCCTGATGGACAGGACGTTACCCAGGAGAGTGGGACATTATTCTGAGCATGTGGCAGTGTGATGAGGTTGTTTGGCACGTGTGGCAGCTTGGAGGATCCCTAGATAGGGCCAATGTCTAGCTCCTGGATGCTGGAAATGCCCAAAAAGGGCCAACGTCTCCCTCAAAAGGGCGTGATGTCCCACTTTTGCTCATATTATGTCATCTTTTTAGCAGTTAATGTAAAAACAATGTAAATTTTATAGTCATCCTTTTCAGTTGTTTTAATGACCTAAATTTTAATTGAAAGGTCATGGATTGGTATAAATAGAGGACGTTTTTCCTCATTTTGAATATAAGACAACTCACTCTCTTGTGAGAGACTTTCTTTTAGACTTTTGCTTGATATTTTTGGTGTTCTAAGTGAGGCACAACTCTTCTTGGAGGATTCTTCTTGGCATATATGGTGTTTCTCTCATGGAAGGTTTACAACTAGGGTTTGATTATGCATTCTTCATGATATGTAAGTGAATTTTTCATGCAAAACTTCTTAAGTGAATGGTTGTAGGCTTAATTTCTTACATTTGCTATTATATTGCTATTATATTGCTAAATCTTGAAACCCTAGGTAGAAATCACACTAGTAGGTCATTGCTATATGTCCCCATGCTTGAGAAATTGTTTTATCCATTGAAAAAGGAAGATATAGCCTAGTCGTCGCTACACTTATCTCCCTTTTTCTGAGTTAGCATTAAAGTATAGATTGAAGAGAGGAGACGTCCTAGGCCTAGTTAAATATATACCTAGGATTTTAACCTTCTAGGGTTTGAAAAGCCTTGCTCCTACAACATTTTTCTCCCTTAGATCTGTGCTTGGAAGCTAGCCGTTTTTCCAAGTGTGTTTAGAGAAAGAGGAAGGAGCATGAGGCCTTGCTTAAGCAACACCGGAATGAGCCTCCTTCCCTCAGGGTTTTGATTCTAGGGCCCTGCCATTGCAGCACCATAAAACCCTACCCTCCAGTCTTTAAATTTTAATCATCCTGAGATCTTTTGCCCTTACTTTGACTCCATTTACCCTAAGGCACTTGTATTCTTTCCAACGTTGAGCTTGAAGTGTGCAAATTCATCTTTTAAAACTTTAATTTTTGAAACCCTAACTAACCCTAACGTCACTAACTATGGCTGACATCATACTTGACGCAACAACCCTTCTAACTAAGTAATTAATGATGACTTCAGGCCTTTATTGAGCTATGTTTGATTGATAATACTGTTGGCTTTGGCTTGGCAATTCTGTGATAGATATTGATGAATTGATGATTTTTCATTGGCTAATTAGTAAAACGTTGAACTCATCTTATCTGTTACTTTACTCATTGAATGAAATAAGATAATTAAGAAGTACTAACCCTTTGAATTTATAACCTGCAAATATACATATAGTGTTGTTATTGTCTTGTTCCAGGCAGGTGTTCTCAACAGGGAATTCACTTCTTTATTGGCTGATTAGCCATATTATCTGATACTGGTGGTAACCTGTGAGGAGGAATAACCTTAACTTTTGACCTTTTTACTCTTTTCCTCTTCAAACCCCCGGTTACCGGGGACGTCTCCCCCGGGATAACCTCCCTAAATAGAAAGAGCCCCCCATCGAGGTGACATTGGGTGGGGAGGTTCCTGTTACGCCAGTTTGACCCTTATACTTTAGCCTTGTAACCTAAAATACAAACTGCGCGATAACAGGTTCAATTACTACCTCAGATTGATAATTAAATGCACAACTCTTCAATTGCTTACTAAATTAATTAGGAAGTGATTGAAAAGTTGGTCATTTTTGGCGTCGTTGTCGAGGAATTGTGAAAGGTAAAGTTTTTTTTTTTCTATTGTTTGGATTTTCATTACAGTAGATTGAGTGATATGATTTCTTTTCAACAAATTGTAGAATGTTTTGCTAATCTTTTCTATGTACAAAGTTAGAGATCAACAAGGTAGATTCATAAATTCATCAAAAAATCCTCGTAAATCTAACCGTGCATGTCACTCTCAAGAGGGAAATGAGCACAATCAGCCAAACTATTTGTTTCCTACAACAAGTTCCATCACCAAAGGGAGACTTGAAACCTCCACTCAAGAATATGAAATCGTACAAGGTTCAATGCACATAAAGGTTCCACTTTCACAGGAACTGATCAATGGACAATAAAACTCCAAGGAATTCATCTTTCCTAAGGCACCTTCAAAGATAAAGGACAACCCTCGGAAGGAAATGGCGCAAGAAACTATCAAGGAAGAAACCTTTGCCTTAAGATTCCCAATTAGAGGATCAAATGAACAGACCAAAATGAAGAATATCCCTCATTCTACCTTACCAAATTTTGATGCTTTATCTAAAGAGGATCCTGAAACCTTCCTCTTTGAGTTCAACGTACTTTGCAGGAATTACGATTACGTGTCAGATGCCTAAAAATTGAAGCTTTTCCGTGCCATGCTCAAGAATGTTGCACTGCGTTGGATCATGGGCCTTGGAAAGGACAACATCCGCACATGGGATCAAATGACGAAGAAATTTTTGGGAAATTACCAACATTATTGTAAGGATAAAGAAAGAAGGGAGGAAGTCTTCAGGATGACACAACATAAAGATGAGAACCTTGAGGATTACGTCGAAAGGTTCAACTATAATTTACAGAGGGAAAGGCAAGGAGATTTGGATCTCAATACAGGATGTGTCTTATTCATGAGAGAAATCCAAAATGATTGCATTGAACTTATCAACTTGATGGGTGGAGGAGATGCCTCTCAGTTAGAGTACGATGTTATCCTGGAAATTTGTTGCAAATATTCCCGAGGCACTTCAAAAGCAAACAAAGGACCAAGAGATATATTAATGAGAACTGACAAGACTACTGGAGGTGGAGTCACAAGAGTAGATATGAGGAACATGTTAGAGGACTTCAAGACTGATATACTTAGTTCCTTAAGCTACCATTTGGATATACTACAAATGACGAAGAAGAAAGAATAGACATGATGAGATTTGGCTATATTTTGCGCAAAGTGCATAACGAAGCGCCCATGGAAAGAATGTCCATTAGATCAAATTGAGGTTTGTGGGATATGTAGTGAGAACCATGCTACTTACAACTGTCCATCCTTACTAGGACTGAAAGCTATCTATTAGAAAGATGAGGAACCAGAACACTTATTCTTTGTCTCTTAGAAGCGACCATGGCAACCCATACCTCAAGGTATGATTCAAGACCAATCTCAGTACTTTAATTCATATTGGATTAATCCTTCCATGTAGTATACTTCTCAACCATGGAGTTTTCCAACACAACAATGGATGGCTCCTCCTCCTCCTCCTCCAAACCAGTTATGGCAAAAGGGGTGGATAAATCCCACTTTAAGAGGCCCTCAACATGACATAACACAACCATCCATGCAACTTCGTCCCCCTCCCCAAATGCAGGAATCCACATCAGCCCCTCCTCAACCACAATGTTAGCACTTTGTAAATTATTGGGCTGAAGAGAACAATCTACCAAGGTAACCTACAAACCAACTTTAAGACTTGAAACTAGCCTTCTCAATCTAGTGAGGGCTCTCTCTGAGACCTAGTCTCTGATAGATAATAACTTTAGACTGACAACTAGATTTAGATGCTTGAGAAATGTTTTTCTAGTTTCGCTGGAAAGGAAGTATAGTACCTTTTGGGCTATGGAGTCAACCCCCTGAAAACAAGAGAAACAAATGACTGTTAAGGGAAGCTTTGAGAGGACAAAGTCTAAATAGGTAATAGTCTTTTAGTTTCAATATCGTTGTGTATGGATAAAGAAAGGAGAAACATAAAGAAAATCATAGCATCGTTAGAGATGAATTCCAACCTAACTTAGAAGAAAACACAGAGTTTAAATGGTCGAGTCTAAAGCACCACAAGATGAATTTTAAACCCTTTAAATATTTCCAATTTAAATGAATGGACCATACATGAATTTGTAGGAAACAAGAAGTACATATGAAGAAAGGATCACAATACATCAAACCACCACCACTAGAATATTTTCATCAAAAGCTTTAGGACCTATGCATTTATATTTCCATCAGATTCAGAATGTCACATTCAAGAGTGCCCTGTCTACACTACTTTGCCAACCTGACTTACATAAAAAAGATCCAATATATAAAAAACTAATGCCCTCATAGGCTTCTATGTTCGAACTACTTCCCCTTGGAATCCCGGATTCAATTACTCTCCCCTTGGACAACCTTTTCAACAAAATATACTAAAAATAGAAACTCGACTGTGCCCAATCATATCATAACCGACATATTCATTTCAATCATTTGGTCATGAGTAAGATTCAACCATTTGGTTGTGATAAATCAGTGTTTTCTTCCAAGTGGTGCCTAAGTAATCATGCGTACTACTGGAAACTCTGTCACCTTTGTATAGCAGACTCTAGTTACTGTTGCACGATCACTGGCTATAGCATGCACGTGGCAAGTTTGTGTAGCGGATGTCCATTTTTGGTCGCTCGTGCCACTCTAGGTGGCAACAATGGTTGGGGACCATGCATCTCCTTCAAAACTTGCATGCATTTCATTAATACCTTCCCTTCTCATTAAGTAAGATTACAACGTTTGCGCAACAAATATTCATTATGCAAGTGATGCGTCTGAATTGTTGTTAATGTAAGAAAGCAGGCTATGTAAGGAGAAATATTCCATGCTATGACCCAAAAAGACAAAAATGGGTCTCCCTTACTCATGCCTCCGCAACTCTAGTTAGGGGATTTAGCTTGTCTTTATTTTCTGCTTCCAACTTCACCTACAACCTTAAATCTTTGACTGTTTTTCTTAAAGACCAGTTCCGTTTGTTCAAACTCTTCACCTGTCTCAACAAAACCACATTTCTTTTCAATTTTAATTGAGCACTAGAGAGAGTTGCACATGCATTATCAATAGCTGGTTTGCACTCTTTGAAATGTTCCGTGATTTTTTCCTCTGACATCCTCTGTTCCTCTCAGAGCTCAATGATTACATATTGGGCCTCTCTGGGTTGTTTTTTAGCCAATTTACATTATTTTCCCTCGTTGTGGGTGAGGTAGGGGATAACTAACCTTCTTGACTCTGCGAAGATGATGTTTCAATAATCTTTTATGCCAGTTGTCTTCTCAAATCTCTATTTTCTTGATAAAATTAGGCAATAATGTGTTGCACTTGCTTTAGTTGCTACTTCATTTCCAAAGTATTTGCACTTTCCTCACCTAACTCCACCTCCCTTTCATCAATTCCCTTGTTTGCACCTTCAACAAGATCTAGCTGAACGATGTGCATGGGAAATCTCTTGATAGAGGACTTGGTGCACCATTTACTGGGAGCGTGGATCTCATTTTTATCAGTCAATCTTGACCTGCTTTTCTTCTGGGATGTTGGATGACATCCTCCTTTCTCACCTCTGAACTATGAAGTGTTGATTCCTCTACAGATAGAGGAATGACTCCTTTAGGGTCTCTAGGAATGTTAGCCGAAATCAGAAAATAATTCCAGTCCTTGTTCAAATGTCTCAATTCTTCAAGAACTAACATTTTAATTAATGAAAAATGGAATAAATTGTTTCCTGGTTGATCAGCCTTGGCATGGACACTGTCTGCCATCTTTCCCAGGTTTTGACACAATAAGAAAGGTATGTTTAATGGATTTTTCTTTGTGAAGTGCATCACTAACCTGATGTGGTATGGATACACCCTGTCGAACCTTCACAGGTGAAATATTTTCTGATTATCTTCAGAAGTTTCTCGAAAGTATCCAAGAGATACTAGCTTGGAATGTCAGCCCCAATTTTTTTATTTCGACATTCGGACTTGATGAAATCCATTTAACATGAAATGTCTAAAGGAATGTCTTTAAACTATTTTTCTCCACGCAGAGGGATATTCTTTGCAGTTGAAAAAGTTTCCTCTGTCACTTGGAAAGTGGTTCCCGCAATTGTCGCGCTGGCCCCAATAAAATTGAGGGCAAACCGCTCAACCAATTTCACATTATATCCTTGGATCCTTTTGTAGAAATGCATACATCTGGCTTGTTCAAAAGACGCTCTGATCGTCGGGTCTTCGTTTATCAACTCCAGATCCTAAGGTTCAAACCTCACGGCCCTGCCACATCTCGCCTTCTTTCTTATGCTTTGGGAAACTACCATGATGTTAGTATATATTAATTTCACGCGCGTAGTAATGAATTGTAATACCCTCTCTGCGCGGAAAATAAGAATGATGAACTTTGTAGAGACTACAAGAAAATGTAGCAACATGAATCTTTGCGTGACAAAAAAATCAGTAACAGAAATTCCTAGTGAAAAAGTAAAGCGCGATGGAGGAATTCAACGCAGTGGGAAAACTCGGTGCAACAATAAAGTGTGACGGAAAAATTCAATGCAGTGGGGAAACTTAGCGTGGTAGCAAACAACAATGGGAGACTTGGCGCGTTAGAGAATTGTGATGGAAAATTTTGGCGCAATGGAAAACTCGGCACGATGGTAGGGAATTCAAAAGGAAGAAGGATAAATGTGAGAAGAAACAACCCATCCAAAAATCTAGTTTGCAGCGAGGTCCAAAAGACTTTAAGCAATGGCTGGAAACAATGGAGGAGACGCATCAAAATAAAAACAACAGAGTTACGTAACGACTGGCACATATAAATTTAACGAAGTGAGGTGATCTAGAGCTTGCTGAAAAAACTACGGATGACACACAAAATCTGAAAGTGGAGGAGAGGCATGAAGGGTGACCAATATTTATGCTTGAACAGATACATAATGAAATCATGGAAAATGACAGTAAATCCATGGCAATGAAAATTTCGAAAGCAAGTTGAAGATTTGTGCAACAAACTCGTGCAACAGGTACGCTTTTGAAGTGTGCAAAGTACAAATGATAAAAGTTCTATGATTGTTTACTTTTCTGATTTCATGATTAGGGAATGATGCTCTTAATATCTTTAGACGTGACCTTTATCCCAACCACTTGACTCGATTTTGGTACATAATTTCCACCCTTTCGACATCACTCGAGACTTAGGGAAGTGGACCTTTGCAATTTAAACGTGGCGAACCTTACACCCCTTCAACCAACTTATGGCCAGACCCGTTACTCGATAATTTCGAACCACTATTTATTTTGTCATTGACCTTATAAACTTTGATGCACAAACTATGACTCATCTAGGACTAACTCTAACTGCAAAAAACATGGTGCTAACAACTGACTCCAATGGGGATGCTACCCTCCCAGTGAGGTAGCAAAGAACAACAGACCAAGTGCCTAACCATTGGGCTTTATTTTACTCAAAGACTCTAAAATGACAAAACAAACTCATTTCCAGACCCTCTTGACACAACTATCACTAAATTCAACATAAACTTAGGGCCTTCACTCCGAGCTTCAATTTTCTGCTGATTACTGATTCAAAATTCTTTATCTGACAATAAAAATGGTTATTCATAATGACATGAAGACACTAAAAAATTTTGCTAAACAAGATACTATTTGAGAAACCTGCCATTCATAGGTCCCCAACCAATAGTATCTCCATTAAGCTCTTTCAACAAATATGCATTGTTCCCATGGTATGCAACAATCTTGAATGGTCCTATCCAAAGATGATAAAACTTCCCATGCCTCCCTTTGTCTTCATTTCTTGCATCCCACTTTAGTACCAAATCATTCACCTTGAAATCATCTTCTTTGGTGTGTCTGTTGAAAATTCTTTTCATTTTATCTTGATGCAGTTGTGAGTTATTGAATACATGTTCTCTCATTTGCTACACATGGACCAATTGGTTTATTCTTTTTAGAGCATTGTTTGGTTCATCTTCTTTCTCTTGCAACAGTCTTCTCACTGGAAATCCTAACGAGGTAGGAAAAACTACCTCTGTACCATATACAATCTGAAAAGGTGATGAGGAGATATACCTTTTAGTGGTGATTTTGTCAGCCCATAACACATAGATGAGATTTGTGTGCCAAGATTTCTTGTTTTCCTGTAGAAGCTTCTTAATAATCCTGGTCAAGCTTTTGTTAGACAATTCAGCCAACTCATTACCCTGTTGGTAATAAGTTGTGGAATGGCCCAGACTTATGTTATAGTCACTGCAGAATTTCTCCATTTTCTTAGATTTGAATGTCGCTGCATTTTCAGTAATGATCTTGACTAGACAACCAAATCTAGACAAGATATTACTTTCTAAAAATTGAATGATGACAGTATCAGTAGCTTGCCTTATGGGGGTCACTGCAATCCATTTGGTGAAGTAGTATGTGGCTGTCAGTATCCACCTATGTTGAGCTGAGGATGGTGGATGAATTTATCCTATAAAATCAAGGCCCCATTGCATAAATGGTGCTTCAACAGAGATAGGATTTAAAGGTAGGGGCTGGAGCTTTCTTTTTCCATCAAAGATCTGGAATTCATGGCAGTTGGAAACTTCCTTGTATACATCAGAAAAAATACTAGGTCAATAGAACCCTGCCCTTAGTATTTTGTGTGCAGTGGTTTCTAATAATGATGTCCCCCACATACACCTTTGTGAAACTCTTTAATAACATTTTTGATTTCTTCCTCCAACAAATAATTTAGTAAGATCCCACCTGGATCTTTCCAATACAGAGAATTGTCCAGAATGCAAAAATTTGTTGCTTTCAACTTCAAAAATGTGGCTTTGGTTTTGCTTTATTCGGGAGGATCTTGTAAGTTTCTTAATACGTAAATAACATTAGCATACCAAGGATAATCAAAGAACGTCTGGGATATCTGTGGGACTACTTCTTCTTGTGAATTTTCCGACAAATCAACAATAAAATTGATTCCCAAAACCTCACAATATGACTGCGCCAACGTTTGCACAACGTTTGATTCTCATTAGGTAAGCTTACAATGTTTGTGCAACGAATATTCACTGGGCAAGTGTTGTGTCTGACTTTTTGTTAACATAAGAAAGTAGGCTATGTACAGAGAAAGATTCCATGCTATGACCCAAAAAGACAAAAAAGGAGCTCCCTTACTCATGCCTCCACAACTCTAGTTAGGGGATTTAGCTCGTCCTTATTTTCTGCCTCTAGCTTCGCCTGCAACCTTAAATCTTTGATTGTTTTTCTTAAATACCAATTCTGTTTGTTCAAACTCTTCACCTGTCTCAACAAAACCGCATTTTTTTTTCAGTTTTCATTGAGCACCGGAGAGAGTTGCACATGCATTATCAATAGCTGGTTTTCACTCTTTGAAATGTTCCGAGATTTTTTCCTCTGACATCCTCTGTTCCTCCCGAAGCTCAATGATTACATATTGGGCCTCTCTGAGTTGTTTTTTAATCCAATTTACATTGTTTCCCCTCATTGTGGGAGAGGTAGGTGATAACTGATTTGCTCGACTCTGCAAATCTGGTGTTTCAATAATCTTTTTTTCCAGCTGTCTTCTCAACTCTCTGTTTTCTTGATAAAAATAGGCAATAATGTGTTGCGCTTGCTTTAGTTGCTACTTCATTTCCTAAGTATTTTCACTTTCCTCACCTAAATCCACCTGTCTTTCATCAATTCCCTTGTTTGCATCTTCAACAAGCTCTAGTTGAACAATCTGCATGGGAAATCTCTTGACAGAGGACTTGGTGCACAGTTTACTAGGAGCGTGGATCTCCTTAGTTTTATCAGTCAATCTTGACCTGATTTTCTTCTGGGATGTTGGCTGACATCTTCCTTTCTCACCTCTGAACTATGAAGTGTTGATTCCTCTACAGATAGAGGAATGTCTCCTTTAAGGTCTCTAGGAATGTTAGCCAAAATCAGAAAAGAATTCCAGTCCTTGTTCAAATGTCTCAATTCTTCAAGCACTAACATTTTAATTAATGAAAAATGGAATAAATTGTTCCCTAGATGATCAACATTGGCCTAGACACTGTATTCCATATTTCCCAGGCTCCGACACAAGAAGAAAGGTATGTTTAATGGTTTTTTCCTTGTGAAGTGCATCAGTAACCTGATGTGGTATGGATAAACATTGTCGAACCTTCCTTCACAAGTGAAATATTTTTTTATTATCTTCAGAAGTTTCTCGAGAGTCTCCAGGAGATACTGGCTTGGAATGTCGGCTCCAATTTTTCAATTTCGACATTCGAGCTTGTTGAAATCCATATAACATGAAATTTCTAAAGGCATGCCTTTAAACTATTTTTCTCCACACGGAGGGATATTCATCGCAACTGATAAAGTTTCCTCCGTCACTTGGAAAGTGGTTCCCTCAATTGTCGCACTGACCCCAATAAAATTGAGGGTGAACCGCTCAACTAGTTTCGCATTATATCCTTGGATCCTTTCGCAGAAACACATACATATGGCTTGTTCAAAAGACACCCTGATTGTCGGGTATTCATTTATCAACTCCAGATCCTAAGGTTCAAACCTCACGGCCTTGCCACATCTCGCCTTCTTTCTTATGCTTTGGGAAACTGTCATGATGCTGGTATATATTAATTTCACACGCATAGTAATGAATTGTAATACCCTCTCTGTGCAGAAAATAAGAATGATGAACTTTGTAGAGACTGCAAGAAAATGTAGCAACTTGAATCTTTGCGTGACAAACAAATCAGTAACAGAAATTCCTGGTGCAAAAGTAAAGCACGATGGAGGAATTCAATGTAGTGGGAAAACGTGGCGCGACAGTAAAGTGCGACAGAAAAATTCAGTTCAGTGGGGAAATGCAGTGTGGTAGCAAACAACAATGGGAGACTTAGTGTAGTAGGGAATTGTGATGGAAAATTTTGGCACAGTGGAAAACTTGACACGACGGTAGGGAATCCAGAAGGAAGAAGGCTAACTATGAGAAGAAACAACTCATCCAAAAAGCCAGTTTGCAGCGAGCTCCAAAAGACTTTAAGCAATGGATGAAAACAATGGAGGAGACGCATCAAAATCAAAACAACAAACTTACGTAATGACTAGAAACAAATAACTTTAACGCAGTGAAGGGATCCAAAGTTTGCTGAAAAAGCTACGGATGACGCACAAACTCTGAAAGTGGAGGAGAGGCATGAAGGGTGACCAATATTTATGCTTGAACGGATACACAATGAAATCATGGAAAATGACAATAAATCCATTGCAACGAAAATTTTGAAAGCAAGTTGAAGATTTGCATAGAAAATGCGTGCAACGGGTACACTTTTGAAGTGTGTAAAGTACAAATGATAGAAGTTCCATGATTGTTTACTTTTATGACTTCATGATTAGGGAATGATTCTCTTAACATCTTTCGACGTGACCTTTATCCCAACCACTTGACTCTATTTTGGTACATAATTTCCACCCTTTTGACATGACTCAAGACTTAGGGAAGTGGACCTTTATGATTTAAACATAGCGAACCTTACACCCCTTTAACCAACTTATGGCCAGACCCGTTACTCGATCATTTCGAACCACTCTTTATTTGGTCACTGACCTTATAAACTTTGACGCATAAACTATGACTCATCTAGGACTAACTCTAACTACAAAAAACACGGTGCTAACAACTGGCTTCAATGGGGATTCTACCCTCTCAGTGGGGTAGAAAAGAACAACAGACCAAGTGCATGTCCATTGGGATTTATTTGACTCAAAGATTTTAAATGAAAAAACAAACTCGTTTTGAAACCCTCTTGACACAACTATGACTAAATTCAGTGTATACTTAGGGCCTTCAGTTTGGGCTTCAATTTTCTGCTAATTAGTGATTCAAAATTATTTATTTGACAATAAAATGGTTATTTACAATGACACAAAGAGACTGAAATTTTTTCTAAACAAGATACGATTTTAGAACCTGCCATTCAAAGGTACCCCACCAATAAGATCTCCATTAAGCTCTTGCAGCAAATATGCATTGTTCCCATGGTATGCAACAATCTCTAATGGTCCCATCCAAAAAGGATCAAACTGGCCATTCCTCCCTCTGTCTTCATTTCTTGCATCCCACTTTAGTACCAAATTATTCACCTTGAAATCATCTTCTTTTGTGTGTCTGTCGAAAATTCTTTTCATTTTATCTTGGTGCAACTGTGATTTATTGAAGACCCATTCTCTCATTTGCTTCACATGGACCAATTGGTTTATTCTCCTTAGAGCATCGCTTTTTTCAGCTTCTTGCTCTTGCAACAGTCTCCTCACTGACAATCCATTGAGATTTATTTGACTCAAAGACTTTAAAATGAAAAAACAAACTCGTTTCCAGACCCTCTTGACACAACTATGACTAAATTCATCATAAAATTAGAGCCTTCACTTCGGGATTCAATTTTCTACTAATTAGTGATTTGAAATGCTTTATCTGACACTAAAAATGGTTATTTACAATGACATGAAGAGACTGATTTTTTTTTCCAAACAAGATATTGTTTTAGAACCTTCCATTCAAAGGTACCCCACCAATAAGATCTCCATTAAGCTCTTGCATAAAATATGCATTGTTCCCATGGTATGAAACAATCTCTAATGGTCCCATCCAAAGATGATCAAACTTCCCATGCCTCACTCTATCTTCATTTCTTGCATCCCACTTTAGTACCAAATCATTCACCTTGAAATCATCTTATTTTGTGTGTCTGTCGAAAATTCTTTTCATTTTATCTTGGTGCAGCTGTGATTTATTGAAGACTCGTTGTCTCATTTGCTTCGCATGGACCAATTGGTTTATTCTCCTTGGAGCATTGTTTGGTTCAACTTCTTTCTCTTTCAACAGTCTCCTCACTGACAATCCTAATGAGGTAGGAAAAATTGCCTCTGTACCATATACAATCTGAAAAGGTGATGTGGAGATAAACCTTTTAGTGGTGATTATGTCAGCCCATAACACATAGATGAGATTTTTGTGCCAAGCTTTCTTGTTTTTTTGCAGAAGCTTCTTAATAATCTCGGTCAAGATTTTTTTAAATGATTCAAGCAACCCATTAGCCTATGGGTAATAAGCTGTGGAATGGCCCAAATTTATGTTATTGTCACTGCGAAATTTCTCCATTTTCTTAGATTTGAATGCCCCTACATTGTCAGTAATGATCTTGACTGGAAAACCAAATCTATACAAGATATTACTCTCTAAAAATTGAATGATGGCAGTATAAATAGCTTGCCTTGTGGGGACCGATTCAATCCATTTGGTGAAGTAGTCCATGGTTGTCAGTGTCCACCTATGTTGAGCTGAGGATGGCGTATTAATTTTTCCTATAAAATCAAGGCCCCATTGCATAAATGGTGCTTCAAAAGATACAGGCTTTAAAGGTAGGGGCTGCAACTTTCTTTTTACATCAAAGATCTGGCATTCATGGTAGCTAGAAACTTCCTTGTATACATCAGAAAAAATAGTAGGCTAATAGAACCCTGCCCTCAGTATTTTGTGTGCAGTGATCTTCCAATAATGATGTCCCCCATAGTCACCTTTGTGAAAATATTAATAACCTTTTTCATTTATTCCTCCAACAAACAATTTAGTAAGATCCCACCTAGATCATTTCAATACAGAGAATTTTCCATAATGCAAAACTTTGTTGCTTTGAACTTCAAAAATCTAGATTTGGTTTTGCTCAATCTAGGAGGAGCTTGTAAGTTTCTTAATACATAATTAACATCAACATACCAGGGAGAATCAAGGAACTTCTGGGATATCTGTGGGACTGCTTCTTCTTGTGAATTTTCCGACAAATCAACAATAAAATTGATTCCAAAAACATCACAATTTGACTGCGTCATAAATTTTGCAAGCCCTTGACCCTTAATCAGCTTTATAGGCTTGATTTCGAGGTCATACTCTAACATTACTACTATCTATTTTCTCCTTCTCCCTTCGGGATCAGGCTGAGTCAAAATATCCTTTACAGAATTGCTAGGCACGTAAGCAATGACATGAGAATGTAAAATATAAGTTTTGATTTCTTTAAGGGCCTTCACCAAGGCATGTGCTTGTTTTTCCATGATGTCATACCTTAGTGGGGAGTCTCTCAATGTCCTGCTACAATAAGCTATGGGTTTTTCAAAGTTCTGATCATCTTTGTGCAACAAAACACAAGCAATGGTGTGTTCTGAGGCAAAGGAAAATAAGATAAAATATTTTGCAAAATTTAGGTTGGCTAACACTGGAGCTTTGGTCAACGCCACTTTAATATATTCAAAAGACTTTCTAGATTCAGGATTCCATTTTATTTCATTGCCTTTTCTGAGCATATTTTTGATATACTTTATGACCTCAGCCAGGTTGGGAATGAACCTCCTCAAAAAATTTACTTTTCCTAGGAAAGACTGCACCTCATTCTTGCTCCTGGGAGTGTCAATCTTCATAATTACTTCCACTCTACTGGGGTCTATTTTTATGCCTTCTTTTGAAATGATGTGCCCAAGCAATTTTCCTTCTTGCATTCCAAAGTTTGATTTTTTTGGATTTAACGAGATGCCAAACTTTCTACATTTCTGGAAAACCTGTCTTAGATGTTTGAGATGTTGATCATCAGAATCAGAAAATACAGTGATATCATCCAAGTAAATCACAATAAACTTATCTTTTTCATCGACAAAGGCTATGTCCATGGCCCTTTGGAAAGTTGCTCCAACATTCATTTATTTGGTCACTGACTTTATAAACTTTGACACACAAACTATGACTCATCTAGGACTAACTCTAACTGCAAAAAACATGGTGCTAACATCTGGTTCCAATGGAGATGGTACACTCCCAGTGAGGTAGCAAAGAACAACTTTCCAAGTGCCTAACCATTGGACTTTATTTGACTCAAAGACTCTAAAATGACAAAACAAACTCGTTTCCAGACCCTCTTGACACAACTATGACTAAATTCAACATAAACTTAGGGCCTTCACTTCGGGTTTCAATTTTTTGTTGATTACTAATTAGAAATGATTTATCTCACAATAAAAATGGTTATTTACAATGACATGAATATATATATATATATTTTTCTAAACAAGATAATGTTTGAGAAACCTGTTGTTCACAGGTCCCCCACCAATAAGATCTCCATTAAGCTCTTGCAACAAATAAGCATTGTTCCCATGGTATGCAACAATCTTGAATGGTCATATCCAAAGATGATCAAACTTCCCATGCCTCCCTCTGTCTTCATTTCTTGCATCCCACTTTAGTACCAAATCATTCACCTTGAAATCATCTTCTTTGGCATGTCTGTCGAAAATTATTTTCATTTTATCTTGGTGCAACTGTGATTTATTGAAGACCTGTTCTTGCATTTTCTATGCATGGACCAATTAGTTTATTCTCCTTAGAGCATCATTTGATTCAACTTCTTTCTTTTGTAGCAGTCTCCTCACTGACAATCCTAATGAGGTAGGAAAAACTACCTCTGTACCATATCCAATCTGAAAAGGTGATGTGGAGATAGACCTTCTAGTGGTGATTTTATCATCCCATAATGCATAGATGAGCTTTTTGTGCCAATCTTTCTTGTTTTCCTGCAGAAGCTTCTTAATAATCCCGGTCAAGCTTTTGTTAGATGATTCAGGCAACCCATTACCCTATGGGTAATAAGCTTTGGAATGACCCAGAGTTATGTTATAGTCACTGCATAATTTCTCCATTTTCTTAGATTTGAATTCTACTGCATTGTCAATAATGATCTTGACTGGACAACCAAATCTAGACAAGATATTACTCTCTAAAAATTGAATTATGAAAGTATCAATATCTTGCCTTGTGGGGACCGGTTCAATCCATTTGGTGAAGTAATTTGTGGCTGTCAGTATCCACCTATGTTGAGCTGAGGATGGAAGATGATTTTCTCCTATAAAATCAAGGCCCCATTGGATAAATGGTGTTTCAACAGAGATAGGATTTAAAGATAGGGGCTGCAGCTTTATTTTTCCATCAAAGATCTGGCATTCATGGCAATTAGAAACTTCCTTCTATACATCAGAAAAAATACTAGGCCAATAGAACCCCACCTTCGGTATTTTTTGTGCACTGCTCTTCCAATAATGATGTCCCCCATAGTCACCTTTGTGAAAATATTTAATATCCTTTTTAATTTCTTCCTTCAACAAATAATTTAGTAAGATCCCACTTGGATCTTTCCAATACAAAGAATTGTCCAAAATGCAAAACTTTGTTGCTTTCAACTTCAAAAATTTGGCTTTGGTTTTTCTCAATCTGGGAGGAGCTTGTAAGTTTCTTAATACGTAAATAACATCAACATACCAAGGAGAATCAAGGAACGTCTGGGATATCTTTGGGACTACTTCTTACGAATTTTTCGACAAATCAACAATAAAATTAAATCCCAAAACATCACAATTTGACTTCGCCATTAATTTTGAAAGCCCTCGACCATTAATCAACTTTGTAGGCTTGATTTCGAAGTCATACTCTAACATTACTTCTATCCGTTTTCCCCTTCTCCCTTCAGGATCAGACTGAGTCAAAATATGCTTACAGAATTGTTAGGCGCGTATGCAATTTCATGAGCATGTAAAATATAAGTTTTGAATTCTTTAACGGCCTTCACCAAGGCATATGCTTGTTACCCATGATGTCATACCTTAGTGGGGAGTCTTTCAATGTCCTACTACAATAATCTATGGGTTTTTCAAAGTTCTGGTAATCTTTTTGCAACAAAACACAAGCAATGGTGTGTTCTGAGGCAAAGGAAAATAAGATAAAATCTTTTGCAAAATTTGAGCTAGCTAACACTAGATCTTTGTTCAGCACCACTTTAATATCTTCAAAACAATTTCTAGCTTCAGGATACCATTTTATTTCATTGCCTTTCCTGAGAATATTTGTGATATACTTTATGACCTCAACCAAGTTGGGAATTAACCTCCTCAAAAAATTTACTTTTCCTAGGAAAGATTGCACCTCTTTCTTGCTCCTGGGAGTCTCGATCTTCATAATTGCTTCCACTCTGGTGGGGTCTATTTTTATGGCTTATTTTGAAATGATGTGCCCAAGAAATTTTCCTTCTTGCATTCCAAAGTTTGATTTTGTGGATTTAACGAGATGCCAAACTTTCTACATTTCTGGAAAACTTTTCTTAGATGTTCGAGATGTTGATCATCAGAATCGGAAAATGCAATGATATCATCCAAGTAAATCACAATAAACTTATCTTTTTCATAGAAAAATACTATGTCCATGGCCCTTTGGAAAGTCGCTCCAACATTCATAAGCCCAAAATACATTTTCACATACATGAATTGCCCCAAGGTGTTGTAAAAGATGTCTTCTCTTGGTCATATGGATGCACCATAATCTGGTTGTATCCAAAAAAACCATTAAGAATTGATATCTTCTGAGATCCCACCACCTACTGCAGGATGTAATCCATCTTAGGAAGTGGATAGTTGTATTTGAGAGACACTCTGTTTAGATTCTGAAAATCTACACATAATCTTATCTCACCACTTTTCTTCCTGGTAGGCACTAGGTTATCCACCCACCTAGAAAATATTAAGGACACAATAATCTTGGGATCAAACAGTTTCCTTACCTCATTTTCAATGAATGGCAACAACATAGGGTTGATTCTTCTCAACTTTTTCTTGAAAGGTTTATGATCATCCTTGATGGTAATTACATGTTGAATTACCTTAGTATCATAGACCTTTAAATCTTCATAACTCCATGCAAAGACATCATGGAAGTATTTCATAAGGTTGATATACTTCTGTTTGATTTCTGGACTGAGCATCTTTGACAATTTCATGATATTGGGGCCCTCTTGAGTCCCAATGTTGCAATCTTCTATATCCTCATCGTTTGCAGTGATTTTAGGATTTATGGTTACATCATTGTTGTCAAAAATATTTTCCAATGGAACCAAGCCTTTGAGAATAATATTATTTTTCAGCTGCACTATATCTCTTCCAACAATCTGATTCCAAAAAAGGTCATTATTTTTTAACACAATTGCGTCTTCATTCACTTCACAACAACACTCATCATCAATATTTACATTAGAAAATTCATCACTCATATGAAGGAACCTTTCTACTTGTTTGTCGTCTTCAAATACTTGCCAATATTTAATGTTATTAAGTACTGTTGGCCTATGTTTGACTTCAATTTCATACTTTTTATTAGGAAAAATTGGAATTTTAAAAACTGAAGCTGAAGTAGCCAAAGCATCTGCAATTTGATTTTGCCCCCTAGGAATCACTCACAAATTGTATTATGAAAACTCTTCAAGAATATCAAGCACTAAATTCCTATATGCTCTCAATGTAGGATGCTTGGACTGATATATACCCTTTACCTGGTTAACGACAAGCTCAAAATCCCCATGTACAACTATCCTTCTAGCACCCAATTCTTTTAAAGTCTTCAATCCCAAAATCGGTGCCTCATATTCGACCATATTATCGGTACAATCAAAAGCGATATTGTAAGAATTGATTTTTGTACCCATCTTGGGAGAGTTAATCCACACACCAGCTCCAGCTCCTTCCCTGCTAGCAGCTCCATCAAAACTCATATTCCACATTTCATCCTTTACATTGTTTTGTTGATCTGTAATTTCCTTTGTTCAATGCTCAATTTTGTCTTTGATAGCCATGACAGTTGTTGGCTCCCCCTCTTCAAAACTCAATTTATTATAGAAAATAGAGGAACCCACTTTGGTATCAACAGAGTAAATAGGATGATTATTTGGTTGTATTTTTCTACTCACCATGTACTTGAGAAACACTTCTCTGTACAACCTCCTTTCTTGGCCAAAAACATGGATAGTAGCATATGACATGTCCATTTGTAAATTTCTTTCCTTTCAACTTTGCAGCCCAAGATCTAGATAACAACATGCCAAATTTTGGAGGGATGTCGACAACAACCACACCCATGATCATATTTTTCGATGGGATTTGAGACAATGACACGACCAAAACTTTGATCAAACCTAAGCATTTCACCTTCCTTGAGTCAAAAGAGAAAATATCCTTATAAGGTTTTGTAATGTCTAGGCCAACTCATCCATGACCACCTTGGACATGAGATTATGTGATGGTCCTGAATATAACATGGCATTATGTAAGGTCATGTCATGAATTTTAAGGCTAACATAGAAAGGAGGAACATCATCAACATCACCACTCTCTTCCACACGTGGGCCAAACAATATAGTAGGGTGATCATCTTGTATGTTCAGGGTGTCAGGGGCTTCTTCCATTTTTAGCATTTTAATGATCTGATTTCTATATTTTCCATTCTTGATCAACTCCTTAAACGAAACACAATTTTTTATTTTAGCCATTTCACTTTCAAAATTAAAAGGAGACGAGGATTTTTCTACCTCTTTGATGACTATTTCCTTTCTTTCCTCATGTATTTTATTTGGGGGTTCTTCTTTTGATTTTGATTTCTCCATTACATCCTTTACTGCATTATGTTTATTCGGTTCGCTTGAAGAAGGTGTATTTATCTGAAGTTCCCTTGTAGGATTCGCCTTTAGAAGATTTACATGTGCCTTTTTACTTCTAAAGTTATATTGCTTCTGAAGCTGCATAATAGCATTGTGGTATCCTTTCCTAAACTCTTTTGTTTCTGATGACAACATATCATCATTTCCCTGCATAAACTTATCATTTGCATCCATAAATTGATCATGTTCTCCTTTGGTTAAGAACATGTTTGTTTTTGTATCATCACAACAATGCATATGGTCTTCGATTATTTGATCAAAATATTCATTTGCATAATTGTTTTGTAACAGAAGTTTTATTTGTTGATCATCTTGATCCCTCCGGTCCCTTTGCCTGATCTGTGGAACTGGGGCTCTTCTAAAATTTTGATTTCTGGGATGAAAATCAGTTTAATCCCTGGTGGTAGGCTTATTTTCCATGAACATCCTCTCCATGAGACTTTCCATAATCTTCATCATGAAGTCAAAATTTTCATCTAATGATTGAGACATAGAGGGATGTGCTTCCCCTTGGACCTTCTTTACACTTATGTCAAGATTATGTTTTATCTTACTTGATGCCATCAGATTTACTTCTTCTTCAATTGTGTCGCTCATCATATCATCTAATGTATTGGGTCTTCTTTCTCTTAACAAGAAGGAAAATTCATTGTCAAAAGAATCAACATATCGAAGTTGGGAAACTCCAAGAGGAGGTTTGACTTATGTGAGAATTGAATTATAAAATTTCATAAATCTGGTTGAGAACTCTTGTACTATTTCATTTGGTGATCTCTTTATATTATTGTACTGAGTTAGTAACTGAAGAGGATTATTTTTATCACCCCACCTAGCAATAAAAAGTGTTTGAAAAGATACAAAATTAGGGATACTCACTGCTGGAAGAGCTTTGAACCATTTTCTGACCTCACCTGAGATTCTTTGTGCAAACAATCTCATTTTTTCATTGTCATAATCTACCTTTTCCAGGTCGACAAAGTCATTAAGCCAATCTAAGTGTGTTTGAGTTGAAGCATTCCCTTCAACATCGTATAATTTAATTCTCTGATTATAATTTTGAGGTAAATCATGTAATTGGGCAGGCAAGGCAAGAGGAGCGAATCTGGAAGCCATGACTCTAAGAGGAGCTTGAACTAGATGAATAGTTTGAGTGGAAATTACAACAACATGAGGGGGGGTTGGTTGGTATCAAATATTGGAACTTTTTCTCATCGAAGATGATTTCATTCAAATAAGATTTTGATCTGGATCTGAACATGGTTTGTTCAAATAATAAATTGAAGTCAAGGTCATCAATGATTTTTACCCCGTCTTTAGGTAAAGATAGGTTCATGTCCAGGTAACATACTGTGTTTGTTATCCTTTCCTTTCTTTTGTGTAGAAGTTTTTCAGGATCAAACATAGATGTTGCAGGCTCTGGATCAGGCTTTGCTCAAGTGTAAACTTCCTTAGGAGCTAGGATTTCTGATTCAGACTACTTTACTCTAATGATCTTATTCAATGAATTCACTAGGGTAAAATAAGTTTCAGCCAATATAGGTATCTGATACACTGTTACTCTTAGGAATCGAATCTACAACTTTAGTCATTTTTTCCCTGGGAAAATTTTCAATTCCGTCCCCAGTAACAATTCCTAAATGTTAGCACTTAGTAAATTATTGGGTTGAAGAGAATGATCTACCAAGGTAACCTACAAACTAACTTTAAGACTGGAAACTAGCCTTCCCAATCTAGAGAGGGCTCTCTCTGAGACCTAGTGTCTGAAAGATAATAACTTTGGAATGACGACTAGATTTAGATTCTTGAGAAAGTTTTTTGTAGTTTCGTTGGCAAGGAAGTATAGTACTTTTTGAGCTATGGAGTCAACCCCTTGAAAACAAGAGAAATCAATGACCGGTAAGGGAAGCTTTGAGAAGACAAAGGCTAAATAGGTAGTGGTCTTTCATTTTCAATATTGTTGTGTATGGCGAAAGAAAGGAAAAACATAAAACAAATCAGAGCACCATTAGAGATGAATTATGACATAGCTTAGAAGAAAACACAAAGTTTAAATCGTTGATTCTAAAGCACCACGAGATGAATTTTAAACCCTTTAAATATTTCCAATTTAAACGAATGGAACAAACATGAATTTGCAAGAAACAAGAAGTACATACCAAGATAGGATCATAATACATCAAACCACCACCATTAGAATCTTTTCATCGAAAGATTCAGGACCTTTGCACTTATATTTCCATCAGATTCAGAAAGTTACATTCAAGAGTGCATTGTCTGCACTACTTTGCCAACCTAGATTACATAAAAAAGATCCAATATATAGAAACCTAACGCCCTCCTGGGCTGCTATGTTTGAACTACTTCCCTCTAGAATCTTGGATTCGATTACTCTCCCCTTGGACAACCTTTTCAACAAAAAATACTAAAAATAGAAACCCGACAATGCCCAATCATATAATAACCGACATATTTGTTTCAATCATTTGGTCATGAGTAAGATTTGACCATTTGGTTGTGATAAATCAACGTTTTCTTCCAAGGGGTGCCCGAGTAATCATGCGTACTGCTAGAAACTCTATCACCTTTGTATAACGGACTTTGGTTGCTACTGCACGATCACTGGCTATAACATGCACGTGGCGAGTTTGTGTAGCGGATGTCTATTTGTGGTTACTCGTGAAACTCCAGGTGGAAACAACGGTTGGGAACCATGCATCTCCTTCAAAACTTGCATGCATTTCATTAATACCTTCCCTTCTCATTAGGTAAGCTTACAACGTTTGCACAACGAATATTCATTGCACAAGTGTTGTGTATGACTTGTTGTTAACATAATAAAGTAGGCTATGTACAGAGAAGGATTCCATGCTATGACCCAAAAAGACAAAAATAGGGCTCCCTTACTCATGCCTCCGCAACTCTAGTTAGGGAATTTAGCTCGTCCTTATTTTCTGCCTCCAACTTCGCCTACAATCTTAAATCTCTGATTTTTTGATAAAGACCAATTTCGTTTGTTCAAACTCTTCACTTGTCTCAACAAAACCACATTTATTTTCAGTTTTGATTGAGCACCGGAGAGAGATGCACATGCATTATCAATAGCTGGTCTGCACTCTTTGAAATGTTTCGTGATTTTTTCCTCTGACATCCCCTGTTTTACCCAAAGCTCAATGATTACATCTTGGGCTTCTCAAAGTTGATTTTTTAAGCCAATTTACATTCTTTTCCCTCACTATTGGCGAGGTAGGGGATAACTGACTCGCTCGACTCTGCGAAGCTGGTGTTTCAATAATATTTTCTGCCAACTATCTTCTCAACTCTCTTCTTTCTTGATAAAATTGGGCAATGACGTGTTACACTTGCTTTAGTTGCCTCTTCATTTCTTGAGTATTTTCACTTTCCTCATCTAACTCCACCTGTCTTTCATCAATTCCCTTGTTTGCACCTTCAACAAGGTCTAGATGAACGATGTGCATGGGAAATCTATTGGCAGAGGACTTGGTGCGCGGTTTACTGGGAGCATGGATCTCCTCAGTTTTATCAGTCAATCTTGACCTGCTTTTCTTCTGGGATGGTGGATGACTGAATAATGAGTCTTCTATTTATTTCCCTTTTGTTTTTCCAGTAACATCTTCCTTTCTTGCCTCTGAACAATGAAGTGTTGATTCCTCTGCAGATAAAGGAATGTCTCCTTTAGGGTCTCTGGGAATGTTAACCGAAATAAGAAAATAATTCCATTCCTTGTTCAAATGTCTCAATTCTTCAAGCACTAACATTTTAATTAATGAAAAATGGAATAAATTGTTCCCTAGCTGATCAGCCTTGGCTTGGACACTGTTTTCCATCTTTCCTGGGCTCTAACACAAGAAGAAAGGTAAGTTTAAGGGATTTTTCCCTGTGAAGTGCATTAGTAACCTGATGTGGTATGGATACACCCTGTCGAACCTTCCTTCATAGGTGAAATATTTTCTGATTATGTTCATAAGTTTCTTGAAAGGCTCCAAGGGATACTAGCTTGGAATGTTGGCTCCAATTTGTCGATTTCAACATTTGGACTTCATGAAATCCATATAACATGAAATGTCCAAAGGCATGCCTTTAAACCATTTTTCTCTGTGGGGAGGGATCTCAATCGCAGCTGACAAAGTTTTCTCCATCACTTGGAAAGTGATTCCCGCAATTGTCGCACTGACCCCAGTAAAATTGAGGGCGAATCGCTCAGCCAGTTTCACATTATATCCTTGGATCCTTTCACAAAAAAACATACATTCGGCTTGTTCAAAAGACGTCCTGATCGACGGGCCTTCATTTATCAACTGCAGATCCTGAGGTTCAAACCTCACAGCCTTGCCAGTTCTCGCCTTCTTTCTTATGCTCTGGGAAACTGCCATGATGCTGGTATATATTAATTCTAGGCATGTAGTAATGAATTTTAATACCCTCTCTGTGCAGAAAATAAGAATGAAGAACTTTGCAAAGACTGCAAGAAAAGGTAGCAACATGAATATTTTCACAGAAAACAAATCAGTAACAGAAATTCTAAGCGTGGCAGTAAAGCGTGACATAGGAATTCGACGCAGTGGGAAAACTCAGCTCGGCAATAAAGTGTGACGGAAAAATTCGGTGCAGTCGGGAAAATCAATGCGGTAGCAAACAACAATGGGAGACTTGGCGCGATAGGTAATTGTGATGGAAAATTTCAGCACAGTGGAAAACTCGACGCAGCGGTAGGGAATTCATAAGGAATAAGGTTGATTGTGAGAAGAAACAACTCATCCAAAAAGCTAGTTTTTAGTGAGCTCCAAAAGACTTTAAGAAATGGTTGAAAACAATGGAGGATACATAGCAAAATTAAAACAAAAGACTTACGTAACGACTAGCAGCAAATAACTTTTACGTAGCGTAGGGATCCAAAGCTTGCTAAAAAAACTATAGATGATGCAAAAACTATGAAAGTGGAGGAGAGACATGAAGAGTGACCAATATTTATTCTTGAACAAATACATAATGAAATCATGGAAAATGACAGTAAATCCATGGTGACGAAAATTTCGAAAGCAGGTTGAATATTTGCACAACAAACTCATGCAACAGGTACACTTTTGAAGTGTGCAAAGTATAAGTGATAAAAGTGCCATGATTGTTTACTTTTTTGACTTCATGATTAGGGAATGATGCTCTTAAAATCTTTCAATGTGACCTTTATCCCAACCAGTTGACTCAATTTTGGTACATAATTTCCACCCTTTAAACATGACATGAGAGTTAGGGAAGTGGACCTTTATGATTTAAATGTGGCGAACCTTACACCCCTTTAACCAACTTATGGCTAGAACCGTTACTCGATAATTTTGAACCACTCTTTATTTGGTCACCGACCTTATAAACTTTGATGCACAAACTATGACTAATCTAGGACTAACTCTAACTGCAAAAAACACGGTGCTAACACACAATTATCTGCAAAACCCATCCCTAACCACAGTAACAAAATTCCAGCCCATCCAACGCAAGTTGCTGGACTTGTTTCCTACCCCACCTACTCCATCTCTTCCTTAGACTGCAATGATATGCACCTTTGATCTGGGAAGACACTAACTAAGGACCAACCTCCTATTCATATTGAATATTTGAATGAGGACTTTCATAATGAAGAACCAAAACAAAAACAATCTCATGAACCTTTAAAAGATGATCATGCCTACCCTAAACTTCAAAACCCACCCTATCCAGAAATATAAACCTAGAAAAACCTCTTACACAACCTGAGTTTGACTTCTTGGGGGGACTCAAGAATGTGTGTTAAAATACTTCCATCCCAAGCAATCAAGGATGTGCTTATCTATTCAAAAGTGGTACAGGAACTTTGTTTAATAAAACCCAGTAGAAAATGGAAGGATCCCCAAATTGTCCATGTAATGGGTAAACTATCAGACTCAATGATGGGGGGGTGTTCTCGCACTCAAATACTTTGACCTTGGAAGTCTAGTAGATAATGTGCAGATCAATAACACACTCCTTAGCAACACATTAATTGACCTCAGTGCTTCAATTTGTGTTATGATGTGTGACACCATGCAAGCGTTAGGAATCACGGGCCTTAGGGAAAACCCAATTGTACTCCAACTTGTTGACATGTCAACTATCAAACTAGAGGGAATCTTAAAAGATGCAGTGATCTCCATAGATTCATGGGAATATCCTGCCGACTTTATGGTCCTACACCCCAAAACCTCTCTGGGAGGGTATCCTTTAATCATGGGAAGGACTTGGTTGGCCACTATTGATGATTACATCAGTTGTAGGTCAGGCAACATGACCATCTCCCATGGGAAATCTACAAAACAATTAATCCTTTATTCTCCTGCTAAACCCAACATAGATTTTGAAACACCGCTCTGGGACGCCGAAGAAGATAGTGATGACGAATTGAAGCTCATCAAGTCTTGTCTATAGATCAGTACTTAGCCATTATAGAGAAAACAAAGGACAATGAAATCAATGATTTCATACCCTTTTCTCTTCATCAACCAACGCACATGTTCTTGAGCATGTTATGCAACTCGAAACACACGCTTCTTTAGCCTCAATAAGAATCTCACCTGTAAAACATGAATCACCACCAAAAAAAGATCAAGGGTTCGCCACATAAACCGTATAAATCAACCCTGGGAAAACCTTGAAAATCAACCAGGGACTAATTGAACAACAAAAAGAGTGACTGGTTAAGATGCTACAAAAAGATAGTGATTCCTTCACCGAGGACTACTCTGACATGAAGGGAATCCATCCTGACTTATGCACACACCACACATATATTAAAGAAGGATATAGACCCCTCTTCTAACCTCAGTGCCAGATGATTCTTGTACTGAAGGACATAGTTAAGGAAGAGCTATAGAAATTTCATGCAACCAACTTTATCTATCCAATTTATGACAGCCAATGGGTCTCCCCTCTAGTCGTGGTACCAAAAAAAATGGTAAATGGAGAATTTTTTTGGACTATAGAGAAGTCAACAAAGGAACACACAAGGACCATTTCCCACTTCAATTCATTGACCAAGTTCTAAATACGTTAGAAGGGAAGAAATATTTTTCCTTTCTCAATGGATTTAGTGGGTATAACTAGATCCAGATCGTGCTTGAGGATCAAGACAAAACAACATTTGATTGTCCATGGTGGAAATTTTCCTATCATGTTCTACCATTTGGGTTATGTAACGCCCCTGCCACCTTTCAAAGAGTTGTAATTGGTATATTCTCTAATTTATTTCATGATTGTGTGGAAATATATATGGATGATTTCATGACATATGGCAATGAATTTGATGAGGCATTGGAAAATCTAGAGAAAACATTGACAACGTGTAAGGAATCAATTGTTTCCCTCAATAATTATAAATGTGCAATGATGTTAACTGATGGCATCGTATTAGGACATCACATCTTAGCGAAAGGCATTCACGTGCATCTGACAAAAATCCAGGTAATATTAAACTTCCTGACACCATGTTTCCAAAAATAGGTATGAATCTTCTTAGGACATGTTGGTTATTATCGTCGCTTCATTGAAAATTTCTCACAAATTTCTCGTCCATTATTCGTTTTGCTTAACAAAAATTCTAAGTTTTTGTGGACAAAAATATGTGAACATGTACTCGATGAACTGAAAACTAAAGTCTTTGAGCCTCCTATTTTAAGAGGGCCCGATCGGTCCCTCCTATTTCATATCTCCATGGATGCATCAAACATTTCCATTGGAGTTGTTCTAGGAAAACTAGAAGGAAATGATCCTTACGCAATCTACTAGGCCATCAAGAATCTCTTACCCAAAAAACTAAATTAAACGATAACAAAAAAAGAGTTTCTTGTTGTAATACATGCAATTAACAATTTTGAAATTACATCACATGATATCCAATAATATTGCACACTAACCATGCTGCCATAAAATATTTAATGAACAAACCTATCACTATTGGTAGGGTAACTAGATGGTTATTGTTACTACAGGAATATGAGATAACCATCTTGAATAAACTAGGGAAAGAAAATGTAGTGGCTTATCTTATTTTAAGACTTACATCTAATGAGATTGAACCACCTGTAGAAGATTATTTTCCCGATGAGCACCTATTTTTGGTTTCCACTAACTCTCCTTGGTTTGCAAATATCACAAATTACTTGACTTTAGGTAGACTCCCACACCATTTATCTCCAAAAGAGTGACAAAAGATCATCCAACAAAGTTGGATATTCCAATGGATCAACGAGTGTATCTTCTACACATGATTGGATTTCATTATTAGAAGACATGTGCAAGGAGACGAGATCCATGAGATCTTGAAATCCTGCCATGATAGTCCATGTGGAGGCCACTTTGCAGAAAAGAGGACTGGGTACAAGGTACTTCACCAAGGGTACTATAGGCCCACTATCTTCAAATATTCCAAGGAATATGTAAAAGGTTGTGATAGTTGCCAACGCATGAGAAGACCGGTGCAATCAAAAGAGATGATGTTACATCCAGAGTTGATATTAGAACCCTTTGATAAATGGTCCTTAGACTTTGTAGGGATGGTGAATCCTTCTTCTCACTGTAACTCCTACATCCTAGTGTGCACATATTATGTCACAAAATGGATGGAATCCAAGTCACTCCCGACTACAATAGAACAAGTAGTAGTAGGATTTCTTCATGAAGAAATCTTCACCAAATTCAGGATACCTTGGGAAATAGTTACTGATGGAGGAACCCAATTCACTTCAAGACTCATTAGGGACTTGATGGATAAAAACAAGATCAAACACATGGTTACTACACCATATCACTTGCATTCCAACAAACAAGTACAAGGGATAAACAAAGTCCTTGATGCCATCATCACCAAGACTATCAGACTACACCCCAAGGACTGGGATTACAAACTACCCGAAGTATTATGGGCCTACCAGATGACATGGAGGACTATCATTGATTGTACTCCATATGAATGTGTGTATGGCAAGAGAGTACTATTTTCAATTCAAACAAATATCCAGACACTTAGAACAATTATACAACTTGGGATGGACTTAATTCAAGCTCAAAAGTAGGGACCTCTCTAGATCAATGAACTAGATGAACTTTGTCAAGATGCCCTACACCACACAAGAATAATACAACATCAAAGAGCTCGATGACATGACAAGTTCATTAACAAGAAGAAATTCAAAGTTGGAGACTGGGCCTTATTATTTGACTTCAGGTTCTCAAGGATTTCAAAGGGAAGTTCCACACTCGATGGATCAGGCCTTATGAGATTGATACTATATATGACAATGGAATCATCAAAATTCGCACCATTGACAACGAGAGAACTCTTCTGATGGAAAATGGACACATGCTTCTATTATATCATAAACCTCTATCCAAGGAAGCCTTTTTGAACACGATCAATAGTGGATGGCCCGGAAATGATTTGGAGAATGTAAATAGGGGGGGAACCCCTGTGGAGTGATTCATTCTTGCTTAGAGAGAGAGAGAGAGAAGGGAACTTCATGGTTTCATGATGGTTATGTCAGGATCATTCTGATCAAGTTTCAATAAAGTTTTGTTTATTCTAATAAAGTTTTTTTCAGGATATGCAGGGGAGAAGAATTTTGTTGCAATTCTTGTAGTTACGGCTCCTATTGCTACAAATACTCTTGCTACAACTCCAAATTGCTATAACTTCGACCTGTTGCAACTCCTATTTCTGCGATTGCATATTTTTTCAACTCCCGTTGCTGCAACTCTTTCTGCTCACGCTCTCATTGCTGCGACTCCCACCACTACAATTCTTGCTACTACCACTCCTTTCTCCACAACTCTACATATCACCACCACAACTCCTATGATATTTATAAAGAATTGAATGATAGAGAAAATGAACTTTTGGAACAAGCTCTCTTCCACCATATAATTATTCACTAGTTAAAGGAGGAGGACAAGTATACAACTTCCTTAGCGAATGATGCTCTTAATATCTTTTGATGTGACATTTATCCCAACCACTTGACTTGAGTTTGGTCCATAATTTCCACCCTTTCAACATGACTCGAGACTTAGGGAAGTGTACCTTTATGATTTAAACCTGGCAGACCTTACACCCCTTTAACCAACTTATGGCCAGACCCGTTACTCAATAATTTCGAACCACTCTTTATTTTGTCACTGACCTTATAAACTTTGGCGCACAAACTATGACTCATCTAGGACTAAATCTAACTACAAAAAACATGGTGCTAACACACAATTATCTGCACAACCCATCCCTAACCCCAATAACAAAAGGCCAGCCCAACCAACACAAGTTGTTGGACTTGTTTCCTACCCCACCTATTCCATTTCTTCCTTGGACTGCAATTATATGCACCCTTGATCTGGGAAGACACTAACTAAGGACCAACCTCCTATTCGTATTGAAGATTTGAATGAGGATGTTCAGAATGAAGAACCAAAACAAAAACAATCTCATGAACCTTTAAAATATGAGCATGCCCACCCTATCCAGGAATATAAACCTAGAAAAACCTTTTACACAACTTGAGATTGACTTATTTGGGGAACTCAAGAATGTGTGTTAAAATATCGCCATTCCAAGCCATCAAGGATGTGCCTAACTATTCAAAAGTGCTACAAGAACTTTGTTTAAGGAAACCTAGTAGAAAATGGAAGGATCCCCAAATTGTCATGTTATGGGTAAACTATCAGACTTAATGATTGGGGGAGTTCTCGCACTCAAATAGTTTGACCTTGGAATTCTAGTAGTTAATGTGGAGATCAATAACACACTCATTAGAAACAAATTAATTGACATCGGTGCTTCCATTTATGTTATGACATGTGACACCATGCAAGTGTTAGGAATCACGGGCCTTAGGGAAACCTCAATTGTACTCCAACTTGCTGACATGTCAACTATCAAACCAAAGGGAATATTAGAAGATGCAGTGATCTCCATAGATTCATGGGAATATCCTGTCGACTTTATGGTCCTACAACCCAAAACCTCTCTTGGAGGGTATCCTTTAATCCTGGGAAGGCCTTGGCTGGCCACTATTGATGGTTACATCAGTTGCAAGTCAGGCAACATGACCATCTCCCATGGGAAATCTACAAAGCAATTAATCCTCTATTCTACTGCCAAACCCAACATAGATTTTGAAACACCACTTTGGGACGCCGAAGAAGATAGTGATGAAGAATTGAAGCTCATCAAGTCCTGTCTATAGATGAATACTTAGCCATTATAGAGAAAACAAAGGACAATGAAATCAATGATTTCACACCCTTTTCCTCTTCCTCAACCAACTCACATGTTCTTGAGCATGTTATGAAACTAGAAACACATGCTTCTCTAGCCTCAACAAGCATCTCACCTATAAAACATGAATCACCACCAAAAAATTATCAAGGGTCCATATAAATCAGCCTTGGGAAAACCTTGAAAATCAACCAAGGACTAATTGAACAACAAAAAGAGTGACTTGTTAAGATGCTACAAAAAGACAGTGATGCCTTCATCTAGGACTACTCTAACATGAAGGGAATCCATCTTGACTTATTCACACACCACATATATAGTAAAGAAGTATATAGACACATCTGCCAACCTCGGCGCCATATGAATCTTGTACTTAAGGACATAGTTAAGGAAGAGCTATAGAAATTGCATGCAACCAACTTTATCTATCCAATTTATGACAGCCAATGGGTGTCCCCTCTAGTCCTGGTACCAAAAAAAATGGTAAATGGAGAATTTGTGTGGACTATAGAGAACTTAGCAAAGCAACACACAAGGACCATTTCCCACTTCCATTCATTGACCATGTTCTAGATACGTTAGCAGGGAGGAAATATTTTTCCTTTCTCAATGGATTCAGTGGGTATAACTAGATCCAGATCGCACTTGAGGATCAAGAAAAAACAACATTCTCTTGTCCATGGGGAAAATTTTCCTATCGTGTTCTACCATTTGGGTTATGTAACGCCCCTGCCACCTTTCAAAGAGTTGTAATTGGTCGTCTCTAATTTATTTCATGATTGTGTGGAAATATATATGGATGATTTCATGACATATGGCAATGAATTTTATGAGGCATTGGCAAATCTAGAGAAAAAATTGATAATGTGTAAGCAATCAATTGTTTCCTTCAATAATGAGAAATGTGCAATGATGTTAACTGATGGCATCGTATTAGGACACCACATCTTAGCGAAAGGAATTCAAGTGGATCTGGAAAAAATCCAGGTAATATTAAACTTCCCGACTCCATGCTTCCAAAAATAGGTACGAAGCTTCTTAGGACATGTTGGTTATTATCGTCGCTTCATTGAAAATTTATCACAAATTGCTCATCCATTATTCGTTTTGCTTAACAAAAATTCTAAGTTTTTGTGGACAAAAATATGCCAACATGTACTCGATGAACTGAAAACTAAAGTCTTTGAGCCTCCTATTTTAAGAGGGCCTGATTGGTCCCTCCTATTTCATATCTCCATGGATGCATCAAACATTGTCCTTGGAGTTGTTCTAGGACAACTAGAAGGAAATGATCCATACACAATCTACTAGGTCATCAATAATCTCTCACCCACAAAACTAAATTAAATGGTAACAAAAAAAGAGTTTCTTGATGTAATACATGCAATTAACAATTTTGAAATTACATTAGATGATATACAATAATATTGCACACTAACCATGCTGCCATAAAAATTTTAATGAAAAAACCTATCACTAATGGCAGGGTAACTAGGAGGTTATTGTTACTACATGAATATGATATAACCATCTTGAATAAACTAGGGAAGGATAATGTGGTGGCTTATTTTCTTTTAAGACTTACATCTATCAAGAATGAACCACTTGTAGAATATTATTTTCCTTATGAGCACCTATTTTTGGTTTCTACTAACTCTGCTTGGTTTGCAGATATAGAAAATTACTTGACTTTGGGTAGAATCCCACACCATTTATCTCCAAAAGAGCGAGAAAGCATCATCAAAAAAAGTTGGATATTCCCATGGATCGACGACTGTCTCTTCCACACAGGATTGGATTTCAATATTAGAAGATGTGTGCGAGGACACAAGATCCATGAGATCTTGAAAGCCTACCATGATAGTCCATGTGGAGGCCACTTTGTAGAAAAGAGGACTGGGTACAAGGTACTTCACCAAGGGTACTATTGGCCCACTATCTTCAAATATTCCAAGGAATAAGTAAAAGGGTGTGATAGTTTCCAACGCATGAGAAGACCAGTGCAATTAGACGAGATGACGCTACATCCACAATTGGTATTAGAACCCTTTGATAAATGGTCTCTGGACTTTGTAGGGCTGGTGAATCCTTCTTCTCACTGTAACTCCTACATCCTAGTGTGCACATATTATGTCACAAAATGGATGGAATCCAAGGCACTCTCGACCGCAATAGAACAACTACTAATAGGATTTCTTCATGAAGAAATCTTCACCAAATTCAGGATACCTTGGGAAATAGTTACTGATGGAGGAACCCAATTCACTTCAAGACTCATTAGGGACTTGATGGATAAATACAATATTAAACACATGGTTACTACACCATATCACTTGCAGGCCAACAAACAAGTACAGGGGATAAACACAATCCTTGAGGCCATCATCACCAAGATTGTCGGACTATACCTCAAGGACTGGGCTTACAAACTACTCGAAGTATTATGGGCCTACCAGATGACATGGAGGACTATCACTGATTGTACTCCATATGAACTTGTGTATGTGAAGAGAGTACTATTTTTTGTTCAAACAAAGATCCAGACACTTAGAACAATTGTACAACTTGGGATGGACTTAATTGAAGCTCAGAAGTAGGGACCTCTCTAGATCAATGAACTAGATGAACTTTGTCAAGATGCCCTACACCACACAATAACAATACAACATCAAAGAGCTTGATGACATGACAAGTTCATTAAGAAGAAGAAAGTCAAGGTTGGAGACTGGGCCTTATTATTTGACTTCAGGTTCTCAAGGATTTCAAAGGGAAGTTCCACACTTGATGGATCAGGCCTTATGATATTGATACTATATATGATAATGGAACCATCAAACTTCGTACCATTGAAAAATATAGAAATCCTATGATGGAAAATGGACACATGTTTCTATTATATCATAAACCTCTATCCAAGGAAGCCTTTTTGAACACGATTAGTAATGGATGGCCCGACAACTATTTGGAGATTGTAAACAAGGGGGGAACCCCTATGGAGTGATTCATTCTTGCGTGGAGAGAGAGAGAGAGAGAGAAGGCCACTTCACGGTTTCGTGATGGTTATGTCAAGATCATTTTGATCAAGTTTCAATAAAGTTTTTTTCAGGATATGCAGGGGAGAAGAATTTTGTCGCAACTCCTATTTTTGTGGCTCCTATTACTGCAACTCCTATTGCTACAACTCCGACTTGCTACAACTTCAGCCTGCTACAACTCCTTCTGCTCACACTCTCGTTGTTGCGACTCACACCACTGCAATTCTTTCTACTACCACTCCTTTCTCCACAACTCTACATATCACCACCACAACTCCTATCATATTTATAAAGAACTCCCTAAAATAACGAAAGTTGGATGCTACATGAAATTATAAATAAGAGACAAGTCTCTCTCATCTAATCACACTTGAACCTATTGAATATCATTGAATATATATTTTGTGAAAGGTTATTTGGGTAGGTATTACTGATAGAGAAAAGTGCAGCACGAAAAGTGTGGCAGGAAAAGTGCAGCAGAAAAAGTGCAATAGAAAAATCATGACAGAAAAAGTGCGGCAGAAAAATCGCGGCAGAAAAAGTTCACAGAAAAATTGCGACGACAGAAAAAGTGCGGTAGAAAAATCACGGCAGAAAAATTGCGGCAAACAAATAGTGACAGCAACATGGTTAGGGTCTATTTATGATAGATATGACACATCTTGTTTGAGGTATGTTTTGTGAGCTAGGGTTTATCTCTTGATATGGTATTAGATGTTCAATATTGTTGCATATATCAGATTTGTTGAGGGATACAGTTGGTATTTTGTTATTGGTATTTGGCATATGGGTATTGGTATTTTGGTTGTGATGTGTTGTTGAAGTTATTGGTTTATCTTGAGGCTACATAACAGTGAGGTTGTGGCACATGGTTTGATGTAAGGGTTTATGGTATTTGGTTTATGGATAGAGTGATGAATTTTTTATGGTTATATTGGTGTATGTCTTATATATATGGTTGAGGTACATGTTGGGTGCATGGTTGAGACAAGTAGTTGATGAGTTGGCACATACATAAGGTGTATAGTTTATGATGTTGGTACATATTAATGAGTCATATTTGATGTGCAGTTGATGCATGGTACATGTTAGTTCAAGTTATTGGTACAGGTTGTTTGGTGCAGGTTGATTGGTACAGGTTGTTACAGGTTGTTGGTACAGGTTGACAGTGACAATGACAAGTTGTCTACATTTGGCATTTATATTTTAGGGCGGTTGGATGGGGCAATGACAGGTGGTTGTGTCCACCTTCCATTTGTAGCCGGAGAACATAGGCGGTTGTAGCCTCCTTCTAGTTGCAGCTAGAGAATTGGGGAGTTGGAGCTTCCCTTGGGTTGTAGCCCAAGAAACTAGGGGGTTGGAGACTCCTTCCAGTTGCAGTTGGAAAACAAAGGAATTTTATGCTTCCAATGAATTTAACTCTTAAAGACATATAAGAAAAAACATTTTTTGGTTTTCTCCCGCTTTGGGTTTCCACGTAAAACACTGGTGTACTGTGTATGTGTATGATTTCTCATTTGTTCATTGTTTATTTACTCTGCAACTATTAGATGATAATGCTACGTTGTTATAACACTTTCATTTTGTGGTTGAAAAGGGTTGGATTGCTCTATCACTTATTCACCCCCCCTCTCAATAATCCAACAACATAACACCCACTAAAACTAAATCCATACTAACCAACAATTAAGTACACCATTTTATCAAAAATTATCACAAATGCATGCAAAGTGTACATGTGCACCCTAATCAAAGGTATAGGAAGCATTTCATCTACATTTGGATCAAGTTGATCACGATGAGGAGGAAGCTCTTGAGGACAACTCAAGATACCACTATTCCAACTTCAATATTTATTTATTTATTGCATGCAATATAAGAAATTGTGCATTGCATATGCACCATGAGAAGTGTTGTACATACACTTGAGAGTTTTTAAATCAGTTGCAAGATGTCATTCCACAAAATATGAACCGTATCCTTCCAGATATAATTTTTCCCATGCAACATGTGAAGACATAATTAATGGTAAAGATGTTTTGTTGAAAACTAATTTCAAGGACTCATGGGACTCCTTGTTGACATGAAAATTTCCCAACGAAAAAGGTGATCTTTAGATTGAACTTGAAAATATTTATCACTTGTCTTATCAAGGCATGGATGTAATGCACGATCCATTAATGTTGTTGAAACTCTTTCATATTTTCCACTGTTGACTAACTCCATCTCATCCAATTTTAGGACAAAAATCAACTTCCCACATGTCTCCTCAATAGACATGTCGTAGTACCTCACCACCAGTTGTAATACATGTTCTAAGTCATACCACAAGTTATTTTTTTAACTAATGGAGTAATTTCACTTGATACTTTATTTTTACTCTTACTTGCAACTTCATGCACTACTTCTAATCAATATGAATCTCCCAATGAATCAACAATTTTTTTTTTATTTTGTAGTGCTCTCTCTTTGTTCACATGAAAATGGCGAAGAACCAAATCTTCTTAATGCCAACATTCAAAATCCCCTCTCTTATAACTTTAAAAAGATTTGCATATTCTTCCCTTGCGATCCCTCTATCATAAAAAACTATGTGAATATCCTTTACATAAAATTTTAAGTTAATTGGTTAACTACTTCTTTTCTCAAATCATCAAATTCTGGCTCTTTGAGCATTGCTTTAATGTCACTTTTCTTTAACACTTTTTTGCACAAATCCACAGAATCATGCAAGTTGGATCTAATATGGTCTTCAACCCAAACACTCTTTTTCTAAATGCACCTCCCCTCTTTTCCAAACATGATATTTCTTTCATATCCTTTCATCTGAACCTCAACCCTGTTGCAGTTTTCTTTATCATAGAGAGTCTATTTTGGAGACGAGAGATATTTGTTTTCAACTTCTCAATTTTTTTTGATGAGATGGATTCCTCTTCAAGAAGTTTGTCCACATGTATTTAATTCATCATTGCTATTTGTTTGTTCAATCTCATGTTTTCATGATACTGAATCATATTTGAGTGATGGAGTTTTTGTAATTGGATATTAAGATCTTGAATTTTTTGTTGAAGGGAAATGTGGTTACCTTCCAAGTTTTTACAGTATCCTAGAAGATCACTATTTCCATGGTATACAGACATGCATAGTCTTGTTATTGTTTTGAAATCAAGATGAGATTTGGACACAAGGTCAACTTAGTAGAGTTCTCTTTTTACCCAAATATCCTAATTTTTAGCTCAAGCTTCCCTCAATGAGTTGTAATCAATGTTAGGGACCAATTTCTGATTTTGTTTCTAGATCAAGTCCATATCCTCACTCAAATTTATGTGGGTAACATGTTGATAGTTTCTTACAACATTTGTATGTGTTGGAGAGTCTTGCAAACAACCAAGATTATGAAAATAAAAATGTATTGGAAAATACCAAAATGAGAAAATCAAAGTCTCACTTTGAAACAATTTGGGAGATTTTATAAAGAAAAGACAAATTTTTTAGATATTGAGGAATACTTGTTACAAGGAAATCACTCTATGGCATGGGGTAAACCATAACAGACGGAATGACTTCAGAAATCAACTATAATATCAAGTATGCTATATAAATGAAAATGCTAACAAGACAAGATAAAGAGCCTACCTCATCTGGATGTTCGATGAAGACCATTGTTGAACACATAACTCAAAGATTTATACCTGCAAATTGTTGTCAACAACCAAGATACACAAGCATATGGTGATAATATATAATGTTAGCACATACAATAGCATAAGCCATTAACATTCATAACAAATACGCCCATGGAATAATAATTCAAATATTTGCAAGATATCAATTGGATGAGAAAAGGGTATTTCTATTAAAATATGATCAACAAAAGTGTATAAGTGACAAACTTATGTGTCGGCATGTCTTGGAACCGAGAAACTAAGTCCCTTCCATTTGGGCTTCCACCACTTCAATCCTCCACCAAAGACAATCTCATATAAGAGAGACAATGAGGTTATCCATCAAAGAGGGAAGAGCTTGGGGGCTGAACAATGTGTTCAAACTTTCAAGGATAAAGGGATGCAGACTCGATGTGAAGTGAAAATTTCTCCAAAGTATCTTTTCTCTCAAAAGTTGAATTATCTCCTCTTCTATGGTTTGGATATGGCCCAATTTATAGCCTTCAAATGGAACTGAAGGGAAGAGTCAGAACGTTTCCAGTATATGGAAGGTCAAGGGTCATGGATCGCATGGCGTGACATGGAAACCTAACACAATTTTTAATTTTGAGCACCAAACTCGATGTACGTGGGTTGTAGTGGTGCAACCTACGTATACACATGTTTTCTAACTTGTAGGACATGTATATGTGGAAAAATATGATGTTTTGGCTCTGGGAAGTGAAAAACGAGACTTCAAGTCTGCATAGGGAAATGGAAAATCCCTCTGAGAAAGTTGCATGGGGTGAGGCAAAATTTCTATAAGAATACCTCAAGTTTTCAGGCATCTTGTAGAATATGGTATATCCAATTAATCTTCTATGATTTCATCTGAATAAAACATAAATTAAAAACCAGGCAGTATAATATAAGAAAACAATCTTACATCAAAAAACAATCTTAAAAATATCCTTCTAGCCTAGGCCTATTTATTTTTCTATTTATATGATGAAATTGAAGTGAATCCTTTTTGTATCTCTGATGAACTTGAAGCGTAATATTTGACACATCATGTATCATTTTTTTTGGTGATGTTTAAGCTTTGTATCCTTTTGGTGCATGTGTCTGCATCGATGAATATAGAGGTCCTATTAGTGATCCCCAAGAAGTGAATTAATGAGTTAGGAATTGAGTTCAACACTTTATTCACCTATTTATCCACTTGAGCTCTGTGCACCACCCCCTCCAATGTGCCATTCAAATATTTTCTCACCCACCTATGTAGGCTATCAAACTACATGTAGAATTCTACATATACTCTAATCTTGGGCATGTCTTCCAACATTCCCTAACATGGAGCCTTTAAAGGTACTTATTATCATGCCCTAAAAACATTAAACCAAAATGAAAACAAGGGTAAGAATGCTTAGAATTATCAATGTGGCTCTTTCTAGGACTATCCATGGTAGGAACAATAGTAAGAATAGTAAGGGGCTTTCCAACAAGGACTTTTGGAGACCCTTAAGGAAGGGATGAATCATCAATAGGTTTTTTAAGGTTATCAAGTGCTAGAGAAACTAAAGAAATAAATACACCAAGGGAACACCCATGTCAAGTAGAGGAAATTAAGTATGAAGAGTCAATTGAATTCCTCTAACCAATAGCTATATGCTCAATAATTTTCCCACAACCATAAATTTACGCAGTTGGCTCAAACTCCCAAGAGGGTTTTAGATCTAGTGTAATATTACAAGAATAATTATTTACTTGTAATATGCCAGGATGATGTCACAAAGTAAAAGGAAAGGGAAACAATGGGAGTCTGGGTAGAATGTCAATATCCCAATCCCATACATAAATAACATGCTTATGCAAGTTTCCAAAACTCTTCTAAACAAACATCAAAATGTACAAAAAATATAATCTTCTTTCTTCGACCACCTATCCAAGTGTTTATATTTGGGCCTCCTCTTCTTTTCCCCAAGAATGACCTCTTCCCAAAAATATCATACTCCATACAATCACTACTAATATCCTATACATGACACTTACTCAACAAGACCTATGCTTAAATCAAATCATGCATGGAGAATATTCAATAAAGTTGGGTTGCCAACCACAAATTAAGACAAAGCAAGACTTAATGCATCAATAAGTCAAGGGAAATGAATAGGAGTAAATTGAGTATGATGCAAGGTATTTTTCTCACTATCAATGATAAAACCATAATTTATATATTCCCAATCAACTAAAATAACCAACTAAACTTCTACATCCAAGAATACAGCTTGTTAAAACCTCACCAAAAACCAATCATAACTTAATGAAAATTGCACAAATTTGCTAACCTGGAATTTGTAAAGATTGATAGGCAATTTCCATTCAAAACAAAACCATTAGGTGCCTTGGAAAAACTACAATATAACCAACTTTAAAAGTCAACAACAAGTTTTTCAATAATAGCATGAGATTATTGCCCAAAAAATGCAACTTGAAATAATAACCAAATGAAATGAGCATTCAGATTATAAATCAATTACTTCATAACCATATAGTCCTTAGCTAAATCAAGCCCACATAACAATATTTGTTACAAAATAATTTCCAAACCCAACCTAGCAAAGAACTTACACTGAACGTATATAAATAAATGCAAGGATTCATAAGATTGCATCTGAATATATAGTTGAAAAAAAACAAGTTTACAAAGGAATTGATCAGTACAGAGTGAGTAGTGAAAACAATCTCAATAATGAAAACTATATAATAAAATAAGATGGAAAACCAAGGATTGGGATTAAAATTAAAAGGGGGAATTCATAACAATAATTGGTCATTATTGGCCTTCAAAAATATGACATCAAATGCAAGCTCAAATAAAATGCGGTGGTATAACATCCTTCACCACATTAGGAAAGAAGACGCCATCAATTGGACATATGACACTTCATAGCCATCGTCAATCAACCAAACATTACATTGGAATCTTCCCATGTCACTTTACTCGTGTTTCCATTTATGTCACAACTGGAGTTTCTGTATATGGATTGTGGGAATGTATTGTAGGTATATGGTCATACCAACTCACACAATGATTCATCATGTGGAATATCATGGAAAGGAACGAGCCACATTTCCTCTCTGGGTTAATCAACGTAAGAATGATCATCGAGCTCCATCCTCCATTTAGTCTAGGCCTCCTCTGCTCTTACCTCCTTGAATAAGATTCCCATTCAACAGTCTAAAGGTAGCAATAATTGTCTTATGCACAGTGAATTCAGCAAGACAATGTGGAGATGTAGAAAAGTGTCATGCCAGTACACAACTTGTGAATTCAGGGTAATCAAGGAAACAATGAGAACATATCAATGTGAACTGGAAGCCCAAAAAGGGAAACTTGCTCAACTTGAATCTAGAATGGAGGCACATCACTAGAGGCATGAGAAGGAAACAACCATCATTCTCAAAGTAGTGAACAAGCAGGTGATACAAATTCACTCACTCCAACAAGAAAACAAATAATTTATCTAGGTCTTGGTGCATCAATTCGCATTCCCTCAACCCCCTCTCTCTCCACAAGGCCCCATGGCACTGTAGGAAGTGGATCAAAATCCTCAGCCCCATCTTGAGCAGCTCTAGGAAGTAGGATAGACATGGATAATGGACACAACTCTTAAGTTAGATCAATCAATTTTTTATGTTTTTCAAATGAATATTTCTTCTGCACTCATATGTACATATGAATCTATACATCATATAAAGATAGTCTTTTGCATGAGAAAGTAGAGTGTTTTGGAAGGCTAGAGTAAGAACTCTCTTTTTTTTATCCAGTTAGCCTTCTTTTATGAAATGTAGATGTAACATTGTGTTGATTCAACCTATGTTGCTTCATGAGAAAGTAGATATGTTTGAAAGGATAGAGTAAGAACTCCCTTTTTTCAGTTATTTGGCCTTGTTTTTTGAAATCTATGTAAATCTATGTTGATATAGACTATGTTGCTTCATGAGAAAGTAGATATTTTTGAAAGGCCAGAGAAATAACTCTTTTTTATTTTTTATCTAGACAACCTTGTTTTTTGAAATCTATGTAAATATTTGTTGATTCAACCTATGCTACTTCATGCAAAAGTAGATATTTTTAAAAGGCCAGAGAAAGAAGTCCTTTTTTTTAGCTAGTCAGCCTTCTTTTTTGAAATCTATGTAAATCTATGTTGATTCAACCTATGTTGCAACTCCTTTTTTAATACAAAAATAAAGGTGTTCTTGTTTTAAAAAAAAAGAGAAACAATCTCGGGATTTACTCTATATATCATTAAAAAAACATGGTAAAGGGTAACCCAACCATAATATTAGCCAATAACATGCACAACAATAAGGAAAGGAAGCTAACAAATCTACAAAATTGATTGGATCTATTCGGTCTTATAAGTAATTCACTACCCAAAATTTACAAAATGACTAGCAAGTGATAAAGAATGATAAATAATCATTGGGAGTGTATGTTCTACCTATTAAAAAGGCCTAACCATGATCAAATTGGTAATAATTCTAAGAAATTCTAGCCCAAATTCAAACCTGAAAAACCCAGAATTTTGCAAGTTCAAATTGCTCTAAGTCTAGGAAAAGCACAATTTTACACATATAAATGCAAACAACCCATAGACTCCAGGTTAAGGGAAAGTAGGATCATAAATAGGCCCATATTACACTCATCACAAAAAGCCAACCAATCAACTAGAATTACAAATTAACAAGTTGGTCATATCAAGTGAAATCATGGCATCAAAGAGGTTCCTTGGATGCTCAAGTAGATAAGCAATATTTGTTGGACCTTAGTTTCTATTTGTCTTCCCTAATTAGATCAAAAGACTCTACTAAGTGCAAGGATTGGAAAACATCCCTGTCCAAGATGGAATAAAATGCTTTCCTGAAAAGAACAAACACCTGGTGCAAATAATGCAACAAAATAAATAGTGCAATCCTCAAGGGGAACCAACATACATATAAGAAGAAACCTGCCCATGTTAGATGGAATTTTAGAGATATTTAGTTGAACCTGCAAATCTTTTGAGAGAATTTACCACAAAAAAAACATACCTATCAAAAGAAACATGCCCTATCTTTGATGGAATTTTAGAGATATCTAGTCGAACCCATGAATATATTGGGAAAATTTACCACAAAATGTTGAGATGCAATTTTAGATCCTGCTTATTATTGGCCATATTTGGTGCAAAAATACTCAAACCAACACCATCAATCTGCATTTGGTGGAATTTGAGAAATAATTACATGAAATATTTGAGAAAAAATGATAACTTGAGAGGAGGGTTTCCAATTCAATGGAATTCACGCCAATTTTTGTAAACAATGGCCAAAGAACCAAAGTTGAGAGGAGGCCCTTCATATTGAATCACATTTTTCCATTGGCCAAGGTGGAATTTGAAAAATAAATGCATGATATCTTTGAGGAAAAATTGAAAATATGAGAGGAGTTTTTCCAATTAGATTTCATTCAGGCCCATTTTTTCCAACAAAGGCTGAGGAACCATAATTCACAGGAGGCCCTTCAAATTCAATCACATTTGCCTCTTGGCCAAGGCAGGATTTGAAAAATAAATGTATGAGATCTTCGAGGAAAAATTGAAAACTTGAGAGGAGTGTTTCCAATTGAATGGCATTCACACCCATTTTTGTCAACAATGCCCGAGGAAACAAAATTGAGAGGAGGCCCTTCAGATTCAATCACATTCGCCTCTTGGCCAATGGTCGACAAACCAAATTTAGTGATTTTTTTTTTAAATTATATAATTTGTATTCTACAACCTTTTTTTAATCCTATATAATTTTGAGTATGTGTAATTTTATATATTGTTTTTTAATAATATTTAATAGTTTTTTGGGGAACTTTACACCTTGGACAATTGGTCCAATAACTTTTAAGATAGTATGGTGTATTTAATATTCTTTCCTTATTGTGGGAAAAAAATTGCATCGAACTTAGCGTTCATAAATTGATTTTAATATATATATATATATATATATATATATATATATATATATATATATATATATATATATATATATATATATAAGTAAAATAACCATGGACAACTTTGCTAAAAGTGTAATATTAAAAAAGAATATTAAAAAATTGTCTACATGGCATTATTTTATTAATTTCTTGATTTTTCCTCATGAGGACACTTTTGAATTGAAATCTCCTCTAATGTATGGTTTATGCCCTGGAGCATATTAATTTACTATACGCACTGAGATTTTTTTTTTTTTAATTACGTAATTTTTATATGTGATGATTCCTATTTTTTTCAGGGGGGGTTTGAAAATTCCAGGGAACAAACAAGGGGAAAACCAAGACACACCAATATGGAAGTCCAAAAAAGTATAGAAAAATATGGTAAAATAAATGAACATAATTGTGTCGCAAGAGGAGCCATCCCAACTACAATGTGCATCATAGGTATATAATCATTTATTTATTCTTTTATGTACATCAAATTTGATTATCACGTGAAATACTAATTTTCAATTGTTTTGTTGCAGAAAATAAAAAATAAAAAAAATAGAACCCATTCAAAACATAAGATAGGAAGATTTGGAATAATAGGGTTAATCACAAACTTTGTGAGTATTTACGTTTTCGGCCTTTCTTAAGATTTTATGTTTGTTGTGATCTTTATATTTAAATAATTAATTTACACATGTCCATGGATGTTTTCTAATAGATGCTAACATACAAAGAGGAGTCAACCCATGAATTGATAAACATTGGGTAAAGTATGGGTTGTGAGTATATGTTGAAGTATGGAAGTTTAATTGAACAATTTGTAAGTAGTTTTGTTGTTTAACTTCCCTTGTTTTATAACTAATGAAACGACAAGAAAATTGTGTATTGATTATATTGAGTGTGCATTGTCATATCATATTAAACATACGTGAAACAAAGTATGGAATGCAACCAATGGAGGAGATTTTGAGAGAATGCATGAAGCATGGTTTCAAACGAATGTGTATTGTTTATGAAACACTTGGTGCCAAGGTATGTTTTTTTATTTAATCAATCATGTGTATTCTACTATATATAAATATTGATATACTTATTACAGTTTATTTCTATGTTTGTAGATGGAAGATGAAGGGGCGGAACATAAAAGACAAGCCGATCAAGAAAACATTATGTTAAAAAACCAAAGTACAATATTGGCTACAAATAATAAAAAAATGAGGCATGCACGTAGCTCGAGCGATGACAACAGTTCAATTGATGAATGGCAATCAACACATTTGAATGTTACTGCAAGTCATATGTTCTGGAATATGTCTCTGAAAATCAGGGATTTTGTTTAATGTATTCGACATATTGTCCCAATTCCATGGGGACATGTTACCAATCAGTGTAACAATCACATATTGATAACAATTTGATTATTGTGGACCTTTACCTTGTTCCTTTTTGTATGACAATGGGTCTCTTATTCATATATAATAAAATGGGTTTCTTATTTTATTGAAATGTTGCTCTCATGAATAATTGATATGTTGATGATTTACATTGTTACAAATAAAAAAAGGTGTAATTCCTTGGATAATGAATTAATGCAATCATTATATTAAAATGCAATAACAAAAATGTAAAACCATATTATTATAAGAAATATTATATTTTGAAATGATTAATTGTAAATTTGTAAAAAACAATTAATTAAAATATATGCATATTAGTGCATTATATTCTTTTGAACTCACTAGATGGTGGTGTGTGCAATAATATAGAAAGGGGTGTGTTTTGGAGTCATACACATGGATGCACGGTAATTATAATAACGCATCAGTATGAACTATTGAGAAAATGCATAGTTTTTTAAACGATATAACGTACAATAATATTTATCATTTCAAAATTGTATGGTGTCTATGATTAAAATATACACAGGGGAACTAAATATAATGTATGCAAAGGAACATTACTTTTATTATACAGAACGAGGCTCTAAATATCATTTATGTACCAATGCCTTTACTATAATATATGAACTGATGCTTAGTAAAAATAATGGTCGACATCTCAAGTCTCAAATATTCAAAATTTCACTACTCTTTGATGCACATGGTAAAATAGGCATTGTTGCCTAGTAAACATAATGGCACCAACATGAAATTTCACTACCCTTAGGTGCACATGGTAAAACAAACATCGGTATGTACTAATTATACATCAATATGTACTAATTATACAAGCATCGGGGCACACACTATATTAAACACATCGATTCTCGAGATAACTTAGTCGCACTAGTACTCACTATAACGTAAATACATCAGTGCATAAAAAAACTAAAATGCATTGGTGCTTCATACATAGACAAAGTGGAACCGGAGGTATCACATCATTTGTATTATATTAATGCATCAAGGCGGGTTCGTCAAGATCGCACTTGTGCATTTTGACAATAACAACACCTCGGAAAAAAAAACCTCCGCTACATCCTCTTTTTATTTATATGGAACATCTGTTAAAATCTCGACACTCAATAAAGGAGGTTGTAATTTTTTTCCAAATTTTATAACACTAAATTTCATCTTTTTATGCAATTAACAATAAAAATGATATAAAAATATATTTAAAAACTTTAGGAAACAAATGAAAAACACATAATTAAAAAACAAAATACAATAGAGGGGCTAAATCACTAGAAGCTGCATAGTCACTTATTATTCACTAAATTTTTATCATAATTTTAATATAGAGGGAAAAGTCTTTCATACATTAACTATTTTTAAAAGTAGTACATGCATTTTAATCACTTACCATTCATTAAATTTTTATCATAATTATAAAATTTATAAAAGACCAATCTATCTTAAAGCTAATATTAAAAGTATATCATTTTATACAATTAACCATGAAAATGAATAAACAACTCTAAACTATAATAATAGCTAATATTAAAAGTATATCATTTTATAAAATCAACCATGAAAATGAATAAACAACTCTAAACTATAACAATATACTTATATATTGAAAGAACTTTAAGAAATGGATGAAAAACAGAGTTGAAAAACAAAAATATAATAGACAGGATCGATTACTATCATAGCTTTAGTTACATAAAAAATTACCAATTTGATGTCCAAAGACTCCCCTCAACCAAGCTTTCTATGCAAGCTTCAATCACTATGATGAAAACATAACCAGTTTTTGAACTGCTATGCACCCGTCAATCACTATGACAACTTCTTGTTAACCTGAAATTTTAGCATACACTATCCTTTTACGTTGTTGGTAAGGATGAAACCTTTAAAAAATGGCATTTAAATCTCTAATGGTTCTTTGACTCCATATTGCGGTGTTTGGGTTGAATTTCAATTCCCATGTTGGCCAATAGTGCAAATCTTGCTTCAAAGTAAGCACTGAGGATCCCCCATTCAACTGAACTATCTTGACATGAACAAACAATCCATTCTCAAATTCTTCTATAACATTTACAAATGTCTGCAGATCAAGGGTTGGTTGTCCATTAACTTCCACAATCCATTGTCCAGAAGAAACTCCATATCTATGGAGAGGGCCGCCAAACAACTATCTTACCACATATACCCCATGCCCTTCTTCTGTAAAAAATCCCAACGACCAGATGGCTAAGTGTGGCTCTTGAAGAATTTATCCGCACCAATTTACCATGTGTGGGGTTCCAAACCCATTTCTTACACTCGTACCTACCAGAAGGTCCAACTCCAAACCTTCACGAAAAATATTGACTCTTAGATTCCCTTCTTCTTCATTGCTCTCATCATGAACTTGGAAAGAATTCTCAACATCATGAAAAGTTGTGATGGGTTTCTCATATATGGCCAATAGCATGTCCCCTTCGTTCAACATGTGGTAACCAATTTCTTCTTCAAAGTACCTAAACCTTCCTAGCATTCCTCACTCCATTGAAACTTATTCTATTTCTTTACCAATATTTCCATCAGAGTTGTAATTTGCGCATGTCCTTTAATGAACTTCCTGTAGTACACTGTATGTACCAATGTTGCTCATAAATGTCACACTGAAGTCGGTGGTGGTAAATCAACAATCACTGTGATCTTCACGGGATCTACCAACAATCCTTGATTACACACTACATGGCCCAAAACGATTCCAAACGACGCACATAAAATGCACTTCTTTAAATTCAAATATATATGAATGGTTTACACCTATCCAACATTAAACACAAAATCTCAATATGATCTTTAAACAAGCTAAACACCTTCCATTCATCTAAGTATACTTCTAAGAACTTATGGATTAATTATTTAAATATCCCTACAACTACTCTAGAGAATATTGTTGGTGCATTCTTCAATCCAAAAGGCATTATTGTGTACTAGTAACATCCCCACTCTGTCACAAATATAGTCTTATATATTTCTTCCTGCTCAAGCTTGATCTAACAATATCTTGAAAATCCATCCATGAATGAATAGGCTTCCTTCCCTCCTACATTCTCCAACACTTCATTTGTAAACGATGTAGGAAATGGATCATGTAAAAATGCATAATTTAACTTCCTCAGATCTACACAAATTTGTTTCCCTCATGTCTTCTTATCCTGAACCATCGTTGGATTAATCCCCTATGATTCTACGATGGGTTCAATAATTCCATATTCCAACATCCTATCTATCTATGCTTTCACCTTCTTCGTATAAACTAGGTTCAATTTGTATGGCCTTTGCTTCACCGGCTTAACATCTGGCTTCAAGGGAATCTTCATCTCTCCTAACTCCCCAGCGATCCCTTTCATCTATGAAAAAGTAGTTGGAAAAAGATCTCGATACTCACACAGTAAATTCTCTATCTTCTCCACAGTCTCATCATTCCAATAGTATCCTACGTTCACAAATTTGGGCTTATCTTCTGTACCAATATTTACTTTGCGCGTTATCAATGGATTTGCATACACAACCGATTCAAGATGTGGTCCTTCTACTGCATGCTCTCCTTCCATTTCTGGTATTTGTACATTTATGGGATCTTTGTCTTCTTCTTTGTCTTCTTCAACAACATTATAGTAGTGCAGAACTTCTCCCAGTGTCCCAAAATATCTATGCTCGCTACATACATGTACTAGTTCTACCGAGTCTTCTGCTGAAAAAATATTATTCTTGATTACCGACACAGGTCCAAACACATCATTGTGAACTAGTTGTAAAATTCCTTATACCCTTGTTGCACCATAGGGGAATCTTACCCGATTTTGCTTCCCATATATACAATGTTCACATAAATCAAAATCCAGAGAGCAGTTAGACATACCTTCAACCATACCTTTACCATGTAGTAGTCGAAGACCCTTCTCTCCGATATTCCCAAGTCTTTGATGCCACAACATAAATTTTTCTCCAGAGACTGTAGGAGTTCTTTTTTCTTCAACTCCAATATCAGAAACAATGGAACTATTACACCCATCATTAATAGTGCTTCCTTGCAGCTTATAAAGAGTTCCAAATCGAACTCCCTTCAAAACAACCATTTCTCCTCAAACCATCCTACAGGTTTCCTTTTCAAATATTTCGTTTACCTCTGCATCGTCCATTTTTCTTACAAAAATCAAAAAKCAGTGTTCTAGTCCTTCCATCTATGAGCCTCAACTTGATTTTTTGTCGTCCTATGACTCTGGTTGTTGAATCATCACCTAGGAAAACATTACCTCCATCATACCTTTCATATTCACAGAACCACTCCCTGTGGGGAGTCATATGAAAGGATGCACCTAAKTCAACCAACCATGCCTCATGATATGCATGTGTTCTTGAATAAAACAAGTACACATCCCCTCCTTGTTCCTTGGAGGTCGTTTCTTCTATAGAAGGAGCTTCTTCAGATCCCTTCTTTTCCTCAATTTTGGATCTACACTGCTTCTTGTAGTTCCCTTCTTTTCCACATCTCCAACATACCTTTACAAAATTTATGGGAGATTTAGATCTACCCTTAGAATTAGATCTCCCACTTGAGGACTTAGATCTATTTCTTTCCTAGGAGCATCCTCTTGCAAATAATATGTATGTGAGATTTGTCCTTCCATGTTCTTCCGTCTCATCTCCTTTGACAACAAGGATGAGACCACTTCATCAAACTTCAAGGCAGTTGTATTACTACCTATGGCCGCAACCAGACTATCCCACGAGTCTGGTAAAGAGAAAAATAAAATGATACACTTATATTCATATAAAATTTTAATCTCAACAGATACTAACCGACTTATCACAGTATTTAAGGTGTTCAAATGCTCTACCACCGAGTCTCCATCTCTCATCCTTAGGTTATACAACTTCTTTCTCAGGAAAATTTTATTTACTAGGGACTTAGATTGATACAAATTCCCCAACTTATCCCATAAATATTTGACTGTAGCTTCCTCTGATACATTCAGTAATACTGAATCTGAGAGACATACTCAGATTGTGCTCTTCGCCTTCAGATCCAACTTTTTTCTAGTCATCCGTTGAAGTTCCTGTAGGTGCAGTACTTGGATCCACCTCGATCCAGTGATCTCTTTCCACCAAAAGATCTTCCATATTGAGCTTCCATAGCTCAAAAATTTTCCCATTAAACTTCTCCATCTCCATTTTCGAACTACTCACCATTTATTTGCACCCGAAAAATCAATACCACAGATCTCCCATTGTAACAAGGATTATCATAGTCCTAAGCCAAACCCTTGACCACAAAGGCATCCCCCTGAAGCCAACAAAGCTATGATACCAAATGTAGATTTTAACCTTGTACAATATTTACTTCAAACAAATTTTCAGTAAAAGAACAAAAAATATACAATGGAAAATACACACATTACACAGATATTTTTCCCCTGGAAACCCAAACCTAGAAAACCAACATAATTTATATCCATTCATTGTGATACATTGTTTATAATACAATATACATATAGGATCCAATGGCATCCAAAAACCTAACCCAATGACCTGGATCATTCAACAACCCTAATTCCTTAACTGGAAATAGAAAACCATCGAAAAAACCCTTGTGCCAAAAAACCGCCCAACAATGGAAACAAAATTTGAGGCGACACAAAAAAATGAGGCAAAAATTGGACACGTTTCTCGAGGGGAAAAAATTTATCGAGGGCACTTCCCCTCCACCCCCCTTGCATGCCTGACGCAACATAGAAGACACTAAGAATAGTCATGCAAAGAATATAACATATACCCAATAGGAGGCAAGGTTGTACGACAAATAATTCCCTTATGTTTATGTTCTATTCCCAAGGGTTAGGGTTTTCAAGGTTCCTACAGACAAGGGTTTTCCTTGTGCTATAGCTCTCTGATATACATGTAGGTTCAAACAATAGTACTTGACCCAATATCTTGGGGCACCAACTAAGGAGGCTCGATCGTACCCTTTGTTGTATTACCCAATTACCTAGGTACTATAGAGTAGTCTTCCTGAGTGTTGTTCTCAGTGACACTATAGGATTCAAATGATCGATAAGCTGATCTAAATTTGATTTCAAGAGACCTAGGGGACTCCCTATATACTTGAAGGTACATGGAAGTGATGGTCATGTACGAGTGCTATCTAATGTGCCACTACTCCAAGGGGTACATACAGGTGTTACAAAGGTTTTCAACAAGGTGAAATGGTTTTTTTAATAACCCATGAAACTGTCTATGTTTCCTTCATGTAGTCTTCCCCAACAACAATTTTACCCACCAAACGATAGATCATTTTGCTTTAAATATGTCGTCAGTACACATATCTACCCTAGAAAAAAAATTCCCACAACTTCTGCAGAGGAAAGTGCTTTAATACCACTTATAAGATACCATATGTATTATGCGAATAAGAAACATAAATAGTATAACAAATACCAACGAAACAACAAAATATAGAGAACAATAACACCAACAATTATACCTTTATTGATACAAAGCCAAGTTCACTTGCCTCTTCGAGGGGAAAACCACCAGTAGAGAAACACTCTATTATAATAATTCTCAAGACAAGACTTTTCCATGCCTTCTACTTCTATGTATACTAATTCTATATTCTAAAGAACATTATAAAGGAATATATTTCTAGAAGCGAAAGTTTCTATTATGTCTTCTTACATTAGATTTGTTCACATTATTATATAGGTGTTATTTACTAATGTAAGCCTTTATTCCATAGAAAAAATATTATTCTACCTACGTGAGGGGTTAGGGAGGTTAGGTCCCTAACAAATGGGTTGTCTCTACCCTGTGGGCTATTTTTTCCGTGTGTGGTCGATCCTTTAGAGGTTTTCATGGGTTTTAGTCCAAGGTTATCGAAAGGAGAGTGGGACTAGGTAGGAAGAGTGTTGTGGTTTCTTTTATGGTGGCTTTGCATTCTTGTTAGTTCCCAAGTGGGGCTCGACGTCTGCTCTAGGTTTGGTTTGGTTAGTGGTATTCCATGGTGTCTAATTTCATAAAATTGCATGGATCGAGGTGCTAGCAAGGTGTGATTCCCCAATACTCGAACAAATATAAATACATAAATTATCCAAATAAATCACCAATAATTTGTAATTAAGGAAACCCTAATGAAATTTTAATCAACTCACAAGGGTGAGGAACATACTTGTGTTGAAGAACCAAACTTACCTACAACCCGATGAGTTCATGAATGCATCCATACCCTGATCCTTGATATGGAAACCAGAACACAAAATGGGGGACAACTCTTCACCCAGTTGTAGACATTTCTACTTTAACCGTTAGTAGTAGTCACCCTTGAGCCCTCAATCTACTATCCTACCAATGAATCCTTATTCTTCCTCTCTCTATAGCACCAACCAAAGAGAGCTGTGCCAAATATAGATTTGTATTTTCTCATCCTTAAACCTCTTTATATAGAGTCCATCCATGGTAAAGAACCCAATCCCTAGGGTCCATTATTCAATTATTTATTGTACTTTAGAGTTTCTCCATTAACTATTGTTACTTATTTTACCACTTTTTAATTACCCTAATATGCATAATAAATACTTATTATGACCCTCCTTTAGTATAATTATTATATACTTCTTTATTATTATTTATTCCAATAAGTATTTATTATGACTGCTTAGGAGAATTAAATTATTCCCATTATTATTTATTATTATTTATATGTAATAATAATAATATGGGACATGACATACACCCCTCCTTCAAGGAACTTCGTCCCAAAGTTAGCTTGATTGTGTTTTTTATAGGTTTTTATTTATCTCAACATCCTCCACAAAACCCTCTGTTAGCTTTTGTACCTTTTATAACAGTCTCTGTTGGACTAGTATAAATCCACCCAAGTGACTACAACATGCATCGAAAGTCCACATACAACACCCAAGAAGCGCAAGAATTATCTATTCGTCCTTCCCAACTTTTAGAACTAGGATTAGTGTGTACTGGTCTATTGCCCAAGAAGGAATTTGGATCGGTACTCACATGCACCAGACAACTTGAAAGGCTATCCTAAAATCCCTCCACAACAACTAGTTACAGCCCCATGCATCGAAGTCCAATCCCACAACACCATCAACGAGTGATTCTCCAAACACACTTCGGGACTTCAACATCACAACTTTAATATAAGGCATAAGGATTAATGACATAAGTTGTAGATTGAGTTGTCCCCAAACCATAAGATGTTATTAGTAATATTCTCCTTCATGGTTACGAGCTCCCACGAGATCATCAAATAACTAGCCCCCTCAGTCCACTGGAGTATAACCTAACAATCACCACCTCATAACATTCAATCATTGCACTAGTCATTATATCAACATTTCAAGAAAGAATCCACATATATCTTAACATATTGGAAATGATAATCCTTTCAACACAATAGTTGAAACCATATAATAATCCTTTCAACAAAATTGTTGAAACCACATATAACATAATATCCTGAAAACGACATGCAAGGTAATTAACTATCATGATTCATCAACATAATTACTAGATTTGATCTCTAATACACAAATTCATCATCAAACATCCATCTAGCACATGGATCTACTTAGTTAAGTTGTCATCCCAACCTAACTCAATAAGAATCATTAATACTGTGAGTGCCATGTGATTACCAATTGTTTCCCAATTATCATTTCCTCTTCTTCCAACAAGAACGTTGACATTTGACGAGATAGGTATAGTTACCTTCTCAATGTGCTAAAGTTTTCATATATTTTCTTAAACGAGCAGGTTTCATATAGGTTGAACGTATTACTTGAATTAAGTAAACATATTTTGGACATGCGCAGATTACAACTCCGGTGAGAGAAGATTTCGTCTCTCACCTTTCTCGCTCTTTGCATTCTCAACATTCTGACGATTTCTTTTCATCTCTCCTCACGAGTTCGCTCACAATTCTTGCCATCCCTTGTCCAGTTCATGCATGCACTGAGAAGGCACACAACTAGAGAAATTTCTACCATTGTTGAACCTATGTCATCGTGAACCTCTGTAATTTGTTGAGATGTCCTTTTCTTTACCCAATTTTGCTACTATGGTTTGAAGAGGCTGGTTGTCAGGCCCATGGTTGAAGAAGCAGGTTTTCAAGCCTGTGAGAAACTCTCTCTAGGTGAGAGAGATTGATGGGGAAGTGATTTATCCTGGAGGAATTCCAGCATCAACTATAGAGCTTTGAGAATTCCTGATCCGGTCTATTGTTGAAGCCTTGGAAGGGAAGTGTAGTAGCTGATGGAATGTGGAACAATGAAGGTGCATATTCCTGGGGTGGGACAAGCATGTGGGGAATAAGTAGAATCCTTGGAGGGAATCCTTCCTGTAGCATTGTGCAACATCCCATAGCCTCAACCTAGCCTAGGATTTCCTTGCCCTGGGTGGATTTTAGTCCCAACTTAGGGGTGACCCATTGTTGATAGCTTGGAGAAACGTGGTCTAAGGTTGGGAGGTTCATGGAAGGTCTGCACGCAATTAGTGGTCTTCTCATAAAAATATAAATACCAATTATATGCTAATTGTATGTTGTGTATCTTGTACATGTGTTATAATGTTATCTAAATTTCCTATGTTTATTGAATGCATGTATTACTGTCGCTTCTGCATGAATATGTGTATGAACATAATGTTTATGTCTGTTTAGAATTGCACTATATATATATATATATATATATATATATATATATATATATATATATA